>JAPYZM010002858.1:0-13933 GCA_030522845.1 Psyttalia concolor
ATATTTTTTTTCCTTATGTATACCAAAAACACGCAGTTCAGGTGAGGCGAGTATGAGGGGCAGTTTTGACAAGAAGAGAAATGACTTTTGACGCAGTTCGCAGTTCGCCCCATCCACGATAAAAATTTAAGTCACCGGATCAAAAATCCGCTGATTTTGGATAAAAATTACGTTTGCAGTTCCGTTAAATTTATACAACGATATTTTCTTCCGAAATTAATGAATAAATATGTCATTGTTATTGAAAGTTTCTCTTCGTGGATAGGCTAATGCGCATGTGAAATAAATTTTAGGAGTTTAGGGATCTTCATTAATGAGATTAGGTGATTATTCTGACTCCTATAATTAATTGTTATCGTGATGTAATATATCAATTTTCACAATATATATGAAAAAGAAGATCGTGGTTTATCAATAATATTTTCTGAGCAAATAAAGGGATTTAGACGAGTCAAGAATTGTCTTCAAGCTCATAAAAATAGCTTCAAAATGAGCAGGACAGCGTGAGATTCGACCGTTTCCGTGTCAAATTATTGGTAACTAAGGATGCTCCATTTTGCCCACCCCTCCTCTACTGAAAAAAAAGTAGAGTCAGCTAGGAAATGTGTTTCAATGAATTTACCATGGAAGACTGACTTAGTTTATCCCGAAAGGGATTGCGATTATGAGAGCCTGTGGTCACCTCTTAGCTAATTGAGCAGTAGAGATTCTGCATTGCAGTTGCCCGGCGGTCTTCCTGGTCACGATTCTCGGAAGTAATGCTGTTTCCACTTGCTAGGAATCGCTCTTTTTCATATTTCACCTCGTAAGAACGATCATCCCCTCTATTCAGCGTTGCTGTAGGAATTAATCAAACTCTAAAAAGATTTTCAGGCGTTGACGTTTTCGGTTACTACACGTGACCTCTAAATATTTCGTGATTTCTCTTATTACCACCGTAGATCTGACAACCGCTGAAATGTCTAACTTTTCAAGTTATTTTAATTACTCTTATCCTTTTATGTAATACTATCAATGGGGTGATTACGATAACCGGGGCGACAACGTTTGACCATCCATTTCGATGTATGTTTTCAAAAAAATAAAAAAACGAGAAAATCCTTTTAACAAACTGTTTTGAATATTTAATGAAATATTCATCATCTTACGTATGTTCATTCGGTAAAAAATCGTTATTTGTTGGACATTATTATGAGATGAGCAAAATGAGAATTCAATTTATGAAAACTTCCATTCGGCCCCTCAATTTTTTTAGAACGTGAGGTAACCGGATGATTTGATGACTTAATGTGAGGATTCTAGAATGTAAAACTGATCAGAAGAACTGAATTGTGTTTGTTTCGTGATAAAATTCGTTACACTTTCACTATCCAAGATCCATTTCTCCAGTAAGAATGAGGTAAAAATAATATAAGACAATATTCTTCCACTCGAGAAATGAATCTAAAATGAGGTAGATTTTTTATTATTTTTCCTGGAGTCCAGGAGAAATAATACATTGGCAAGACATGGTGAAAAATTTGTCACCCCGGTTATCGTAATAGCGTCTCATTAATGTCCATAGTGAATCCTATTAAGGGCTTTGGTTGTTTGATCCGTTGGAAAATAAAATAAATAAATGCAAATTTTGACTTAGATCTCACTTAATTTTCTTTCATCACTTTTTGGCAGAAGCTCTTATTCCACTTTAAGTGAATCCAAATTTCTGTTGCTGTCTAGCAAAGGATTATTTGTCGTCCTTAATCTCCATAAACCTATTGTGCCGTCAAGATGTTGAAACACTTACTTTCGTTCCCGATTTTTTATTTAAAAAAATCGAATGAAATACTGGAGATGAATTCCACACTCCATTCCGCCCACCGGAAACCGAATAACCTCCCCGAATGAAATAAATAAAAATTCCCTTCACCTGTAAAAAAAACGATGAAAACCCGTAAACCACTGGTAGAAACGGTACCCCACTAATAACGGAAATTGTCGTCTAATGAACCTATAAATGGACCACAGAGGAGCGCCGAGTGTAACCCATAAACGTTGATGAAAATGAAGGAATCGTAAACTTGGTCCCAACTCCACTTCAGAAAACATTAAAAATCAGGAGGGGGAGTTCGAGAGAAGTACAGTCAGCATTACCGTAAAGACAAGAGTCGCCCGAGGCATTGCAGCCGTTGAGGAGGAATTTATCAGTGCCTAGAAAGATTCATAACCAGTCCTGTACTCCACACACTCATAAACGCAATGCGAATTATTTTATTTTCTCTCATTTTCCGGGGGCCGGAAAAAAACTTCATTTAATTGCCAATAATTGAGAATACTCGAGTGAATCCTTGAGGAAATAATAAGGGTGGGGTGGGAGAAGATTTTAGCGTGTGCGGGTGGGGCACGCGGAGCGTGCGATACACAAACCGGTGGAAGGCGCACGCGCGTGTGGCAGACGTGCGCAGACGCGTTCGGCGCCCGAGGACATGCGATTACCTTTCATCCGAGGCGCATCAAACGAGTCCAAAGAGAAGAGAAAAACGGATGGAGTAGAAAAGGTACATCACGTTGACGTATCCGTCAAGGTTTCCTCCATCCAGGATCTTTTTTTTGCCGGTCGATACGTGCATCCTCACGAGCCACGTCACCACTGACTGACTGACTCAAGCGGAGTGGACGCTGGACTTGACTCTAGGAATGCTCGGGTACTTTTTTGCGGCCTAAACTTCTACTCCTCGCATTCTATTAAATCGCTGAGGTATTTTCGTTTGGCGACGTGCTTTCGTGGAGATATAAACGAACCTTGAATGATACTTCGGAAAGGGGCGGGGCGGAGGGGGGGATTAGAACTCGAACTGTCAATTCCTGGTTATGTTGTTGCATTTCATTATGTGGAGGATATTTAATAGTATATTTCGTAACGCGTAAAAAAATGGTCTTTAGGGAGTGCGAGGTTTATATCACGAGCCGAAGGTGAGTGATATCATCCCACGAGACAAAAACCATTTTTTCATCTCAATGTGTCGAAAAATATTGTTCGCACCACGTGAAAAAAGTGTTTTTTGCCTCGTGGGATTATATCACTCACCTTCGGCTCGTGATATAAACCGCCCACTCGCCAAAAACCATTTTTTTTTCACTTGTTACGAAATATACTATTTCATCTCAAGGTGTCGGAAAAGCACTTTTCCGACACAGCGTGATGAAAAAAAAAATTATTTCCATTTTTTCACTTGTTACGAAATAGACTATTTCATCACGCTGTGTCGGAAAAGTAACTTTTCAGTCTCTCTCCGCTTCGCGTCGGGTGACTGAAAAGCGTTTTTCCGACACATTGAGATGAAATGGTATATTTCGTAACAAGTGAAAAAAAAATGGTTTTTGGCGAGTGGGAGGGTTATATCACGAGCCGAAGGCGAGTGATATAATCCCACGAGGCAAAAACCATTTTTTTCACGTGTTGCGAAATATACTATTTCATCTCAATAATGTGTCGAAAAAGTGCTTTTTAGTCACTCGACGCGAAGCGGAGAGTGATTGAAAAGTTACTTTTCCGACACAGCGTGATGAAAACTTTTGTATATATATATATGCATGCATCCGCAATTAATAGACAATATATATATTCAGTAGGTAGCGCATCCAATGTGATTATTAGCGCGCGTCCATCTCTGGTGACATAAAATATTGCATGGAACTTGTGTGTTATAGTGTTTTTTGGCTCATGGGAGGTTCCCTGATTTTGGCTGATTTGAGCTGAAAAACGCCCTAACGCACATGTTGCATAATATACTATTATTAAAAATGTAATGGTTCAAATAGCTCAAATTGATGTGCGTAATTTACTTCATTGAGCTTCTAAAATTATTCCAGCTAAAATTTTCTTACTTATTATTTACGTCTCATTATGGATTTAACTTGTTCGGCTTTACGGTTGCCCGACGCATTGTCTCTGATATATCCGAGGTCACCCTCATTATCAAGTCAGATTGTCGAGAATTGACAACAAGTCATTCATGAATTCACGATACTTCACAATTAATCCGGATAACGAGGCATTTAAATGAGGAATTGACTTCCCTCTGTCTCTCTGCCGAGTTACTGATTTGAGCTGCTAAATTGTAAAGACAACGCGCGATATTTTTTATCATCCGAGAAACTATTACACTTTGAGAAATGGTGCATCCAGTGAGGACCATAAAAGATTGCACTAAATTTGACGATGGAGGAGGGATCCGACAATTAAACGGTTCTTAATTTTTGGGAAGGGGTGGGGAGGCCATTAATTCCACCGACGGAATTTCAGAATCATTTTTCTCCTTGAGGGATTAAGTGTTTGACATTTAGACCGAATGAATTTCAGTATTGGAATGATATAATATTAATGGGCTTTTAAAAACCGTTGACTGAAATCTCCGGTAGTTTCTCAGGGATTGTGACGAATGGAATTTGGATTTTTCCAATGTTTATGAATTTTAATAGAACAGTCGAACTGAAATTTCCTTCTGCCATTAATTTTTCCAAATTTGAACGGTGAATTTAAGCTGACGGATTTTTACTATTTTTAGTAAAAGCACCGATTGCAGATAATTCTGAAAAGATTTAAACAGTGTCGCCAGAAACTGTCAACCAATTCCGTAGCGAAGTAGTAAAACGACATAAGTGTATTTGTCCTATCTTTATAAAACGAAGATTAACTCAGTAAGGAGTGGTTTTAGAATATAATGCCATATGACCATTTTTGTAGCTGATCAATTTGCCAACAAAAAACTTCTTATGATAATTTCTCGAAACATCATTCCTTACTGAGATAATACGGGTTTTGAAAAAATATGTAAAATGCAGTTATCTCATTTTACCATTTCGCTAAAGAATTGATGATTTTGGAATTAAAAATCTCCTCGAATGACATGAACTATGATTGGCAGGACACATACTCAACCAAAAGACCAAGAGAGATTGTAGAGTTCTGCCGACACGCAACTTTCATGTAATCATTGATTTACGCAGCTAATAAAGTTTTCAAGCGAAAATTAACATAACACAGGCAGGAGGCTCAGCGCACAGCCAAATGGCCCCCAAAACACTTACCTCATTCTCTGCAATATCCTGTATTAATTTATTTTTAACTCCTCCACTCGGTTATAATCAAAGCCATGATTTATGCTCCAACAGCCGCAACATTCCACTCATTCATTTTTGATTCACAACAAAAATTTCAGAACCTCATCGTGTACAACAACTTAATTACCCAAAAATCTCTCACAATTTATTTATTACTTTTCTCTACTCTTGAGCAATGGCCGAGCGATTTTGCTTTTAATTTTTTTACTCTTAAAACTACACACATCTGTTGATAATCAACCTCCGGATAACTTCAAACACTAACATACACGCGCTAATTAAATGCAATTAAAATCAAACGGCCCGGGCGAAAGATGTACATGAGCCGCCAGTAAAGCATTTCGAGCTGAATATCGGGGATGAAAAAAATTCAGATATACTCGAGGATCTGGATAAATTTATATGGCTGAGGGGGGGGGGGGGTCGCGGTGATCCTCGACTCAATGTTCTGTCTCATTAGTTCGTATATTGAGGTAATAAGGAGGCTGAAAATTTCAAGGGGTGATGGAATTGAATTTATGCGAAACCGGTTGGAGGTACGATGTCAATTAATGAGACCAAATTTTATTCCTTCCTCATTATTTATCTTGCTTTTTAAAAAAACAATCTAGAGTTTTTTTTAATATTAAGATAAGATAAAAAATTGATGATAAGTCATCATGATCATTATTATCGGCATTATTTATTATTGCGTATGGCAAATAATAGAAGTTTATGGTAAGTAAATGAATGAATGGCAAGTGAATTAATATGTTGAGAAGAAAATATGAAAAAAAGTGGAATAATTGATCTCCGAATGAACACCAGCAATTGAATAATTTATCAGGAAGCCTTTGGCTCTTGACCCACTCTCATCATCATCACGAATTTTCCTATGAACTTTCATACTCTCTTTAAAATTTTCGAGTCACTGGTGTGCGTCAGAAATTCAAATAGTACAGACAAAAATCATAGTTAATAAACTGACAAAGGCAGGGATTTTTTAAACTAAATAGTGCCAATTTTGTTTATATTGAAAAAACAGAATTAGTTCTGTAGGAGTGAAATTTATGAGATAACCAAACTCGCAATTGTTATTCTGCACATTCTTTCGAGAATTTTTGAAGAATCCAAATCTGGGTACTTCGGCTCTAAATAAATACCACAATATGAATAATTTAATCCTCGGGGCTCGGATCCACTGCCCACCCAATTTCAATTTTTTTTTTCATCATAATTTCGGTAATCTCTTGACAAGATAATTACAAATCCATTCGCATTCTTCATAAATAGTAAATAATAGCGAAAAAAGATTAGAAAAAACAACAAAAAAAATTTCTTGTGGGCCTTAACCATGTGATTACGAATATGAAAACCCGATTATACCCAGTTATATTCGTTCTCCTGTGTTTGTTTCTGTCCGCGCCCACGAATAATTATTCTAAATATTGAACTGATCACGCGATGTCTTAGACTGGCGTCTTTTAATACTGCTTTTAGGGTTGGAGTTTTTGTTGGCATCGGTGGAATACACATTTCCCACGGATTATACGGGCGTTCCAACACAGTGGTATATCACGGTGAATCCCATTCGCGTGTACATAAACTTTACGGGCCAATTAATTGTCGAACACCCAGGCTTAATTACCTCGGCGATTGTATTTTTCTTTTTCTTGTTTTTAATGGAGAGGGAATTGAGAGTTGCGAAAAATACTGAGTAATCAGGGAAAAGTTATGGGGAGAGTGGAGGCAGGCAAATGAGGAGCGTCGTCATTGTCGTTATTTCGGTGATTTCTTGGGAACTGTTGAAATAATCGGGAGAAAAAAAATACGAAGCGATAAATGACAAAAATTTTAATTTGAAATCATTTTTCACGGACATCTTGAGTGTTGGGTTATTATACATTTTCGAGGTTATTTTTAGTGAATTAATTATTGTTAACTTTAAAAATTTCTTGTTTGTGAGAACATTCAAATGAAATTTAGAATAAGATAATAATAATCAAATATAAAAAATAATCAAAATAAAAAAATAAAGATAATAATAATCAAAATAAATTCCACAAATAAAAAGTTATAGTTTGAAGTGTTTTAAAAAAATTTATATTTCATTATTTTTATTAACTATTCCTCTCTAAGTAGACTTTTTGCCAATTAACAAGAAACTATTTGATCTTTCATTTATCGAGAATGTCTATCTCTCCTTGACCATAAGTGGATGACTAGATCAAGATCATTTTAGTCCTTGTCGAGTCCTTGTGGTTATTCTTAAATACTGAACATATATCTTTAGAAGTAATGACTGTTTCTCATTATTTTTGTAGTTGACTTTTGAACCCGTTTTTGAAGCAACTTTCGAATGAATTTAAAACTTTCTTTAAATTGATCCATCCAAATTTTGTTTTCTAATCTTTTTTTTTTATTTAGTGCATCCAAGTCATTTGGCTTATTCTGCTAAAAGAAAAGTATACAGAGATTAGACGAATGGTTTTTAAATCTAAATGTCAAATTTGAACGTTGAAAGAGTTATCATCTGACAGCAAAAAAAAACATTTCCAGTTTCTTAAAAATCCAGCAATTTTTCTTCATAAATTATTGAAAGAGTTACAAGAAAAATTGTTGATAATTTTGTTCCCCATCTTTCATATAGACGTAATGAGACAATTACGTTTTTATTTGAGTTTGTGTCATATTTGTCCGTTCTTTCCCAAAGAAAGTCATTCATCGAAATAATTGTAATTCATTGAAACAATAAAAAGTGAAAAATATTCTTGCAAGAGCGACTAATCGGTTCCAGTAAGCATAAGAGGTTCCGGATAGTGGCGAGTCAAACCTCGTAAACCCCCATGCCCTCCTCTGTCTGGTGAGCACCGCGCATAACCCGCATATGCACTATAAATTCTCTCTGAAAAAGAACGCTGAGAAGAAAAAGAAAAACAACTACCTAAGATACCTCGGAAACTTTTTAAACGCGGTAATATGCTGATGTTTTTTTCATTTGCTTTATTTTTTTTTTCGCCAACTTGTGCAGGCATAATTTTCTCCGGGCATTGGTTTTTTTCTCGTCGATGGGGCGAAACCGACCATAAATAAATGTTGTTTTTACGGCTGCCAAATTGGCCGTTTAAAGTACATTGGACTTTTACTGTCGAAGGAAAGAGTATTTTTGACTAGTGCCAAAAAGTTTTATATTCCTGTTTCAACGTCTGTGAAAGTTATTCTGTGAACAATAGTATTAATTATATTTTCTCTGGATTGACAAGGACTGGCAGGGAAAATAATATAAGTTATTCATCGGAAAAACAGAAGGGAGAGAGAGAGAGAGAGGATTTCCCTTTCATGTCTTCTCATAATTCATTCAACATGACATAAATACTCAATTTTTTGCGGTTTGCGGAGGCGCATTGCTTTTTTTTTTTACACAAAGAGGCTCTTGTCAAAATCACCATTATACCAGAGAAAAAAACCTCGCCGGGAAGTGGAAGAGTTTTGAAACCTCAAGGTAGCAATTTTTCGCAACAAAAGCGTAATGCCACACCGGAACGTGTGCAGGTCCCCCGAAAATTAAGCCGAAGAGAGTGAGCATCGAACTGTGTTTAAAAAAATAAAGCTGTGAATCCACGAATTATTATGGGTAGTAAAAAGATTTTTTCGTTGTTCAAGTGCTTAAAATCACATTTGCAGTTTTAAAAATCAGTGTTTTCGATAGTCTACTGTAAAAAATAGGAGTTTTTTTGGAAGTGTGGAACTTCGTCGATCAAAATACATTTTAAGATATTGTCATCCTATCGTGAAGTTTTTTGTTTATATAATAGTTAAGATGGGTTAAAAATGAATTGAAGAAGAAAATCAATGACTCGTATTTCACTTTCTCATTAGGTTCGCGATTTAAAAAATTTATGTTTACAAAATTCAAAAATAAATTAATATACCCAAGAAGCTTTTCTAATCTGGAAAAAAAAACAAATTTTGTTAAGAAAATGGAATATATCTTTGTTATAAAATACTGATAAGTGGAGAAATTTTTGGGAATGATTGAAATTTTAAAACTGAGGGATCAGTTGGTATGGGTAAATGGGGCATACAGAGAATTCCAGCGAAATCATGCAGGAGATATGTTGAGACCACATGAGATATGACCGCAAAATGGGGGTCATGAATACGATAATTTCAAGTGAAAGAGAAAATAATGAAACTAGATTCAATTAATATATATTTAAGCAGGTGGTTATTTCAATGAAGATTCTTCGATTACGTATGGAGAAAAAAACTGAACCCACTCACTCTCAGAACTGCATTAAAAAATCATGTTTAGATTTTAAAGATCAGCCGTGGAAATTTGCCAAACGATCAAATATCAATTTTCTTGTTTCTCCTCGACCCTTTCCAGAAGGTCATGCAGTGATTTTCAAATCTTAAATTTACGGGCTTGAACAAGTCAATTGAACACATTTAAAACTAAACTAAGATTTCTAACTTCAAAAATGAGCTTTTCAATCAATTCTATTGATGATTTTGAAGCTTCAAACACATATTTTTGAGTTAAAAAAGAAATTCTCAAGTCCCAAGCTGAAATTTGTCAGCAGGAAAGTACGATTTTTTTTCCTCGTAATGTAATCCATTTTTGACTTTATCTCAAAATGTAAAGGTATTTAGTAACAGACGTTGATCAACGAGGATTTCTTCACCGAACTTTTGTCATTCTCACTTGAAGTCAGGCTATCCCATTAATTCAAAAATCCTAAATGATGGCCACCCGAAAGGAGTAATTCATTATCATCCCATCAATTTCTGTTAGTCCCTAACGAATATCCACCTTCTTGGGCCATATGGCACTGGCGTTAGCTCCTGTATTACGTACACCTGTTGCTCGTCACTCGAGGAGTGTAACGTATAAAATATTTCCGGTTTCTTGAGTGAGGTTCCCATGATCCCAAGAATCCGATAAAATTAAAAAACCGGAATTAATGAATTGAAATTGCCCAACACTTCCCATAATTCATTCATTTTCTCCTGATGAGTTTTCATTCCTTCCAATTTCAGCTTTTAATATTGAAATTATATTCCAAGAACTCGTATCATTAAAAAAAAATTAAAAATCATCAAGAAGTATTCGAAAAATTCACGCGTAGCGTTCACTCGATCGTGCACATGTCCCGCTAGCGAAACAAAATATTCTGGAGATTTTCTCCCGATGTTTCATTAACCCCTGACCCGACTGGTTTTCGGTCCAGTCGGCGGTCAGACATCATGAGGAAGCGAAGTCCAATATGAGCACGTAAAATAAACTCGACTGAATATTCATACCGTTCAACCATAAATATCTCATGATTCGAAGAATAAATAGACGGAATTCCTCTACACGTTGCAAATAACTCGACATTATTCAATTACTTTGGGGCTGAAAGACGTTAAGAATGTTAGGGCAGTCGTCAAACTTCAAATTCTTACGTTTAAATAATCCTACAAAATGAGAAATTCGATAAATCCATGGATTTCAATTCCTCCATTCGGAACCAAAAACCGTAGAAAACGAAAGCATGAAAAATTCCTCTTGAATCGTATTGACTACAGTTTTCTTTGCTAAAAAATTAGCAATATAATAACTATTTAAAATCAATATAATAATAATCATTTCCTAATAATCATTTCGCATCTGTTATTGTCCCAGATATAATTAATATTTCATTGTATTATATCAGATTTAGTTAATTGCTGTCCAACTAAACCTGTCGGTTCAATAGTGCCATTCTTATTGTCTTTTTCTTTTCTATAAGTAACTGTTTCTTTATGGTTCCCCTGTATGGTATATCTCCCTTCACTCTATTATAACAATTAATACTCCGATTCTGCAGCAGGAAATTAAACCCGAATAATTCGTACCCAATAATTATAATAAAAGTAATTTCAATGCAAATGAGAAAATGAGTATCAGAAAAATTTAATTCAACATTTGGTGGAAAAACTTCCAACTTTTTTTTTGGGATGATAATGAAATACTCCTTTCGGGTGGCTTTGTTTCAAAATCCAAACATTTTTTTCACTTTTGAGTAATTGATAATAATTCTACTTGGCACAAGAAAAACAAATAGAAGCTTTCAATAAAAATTCACTGTTAATGTTATCAAAGCCAGTAAAATTCTTATAGAATGCGAATAGGAATTTCTTAGTTGTCTATGGAGTTCCACAAACATTAATATATCTTTCCACAAAAAAAATTTTGTTAAATATTATTTAAGTTTGTCAATATTACAATGCTTGAGGAAAACTGTATTTTTCTCTCGAATATATTGCTTCGTCCCTGAAGATTATAAGAATTTACTGGAAAGGAATTAAATGGTAGAATTATTTTTTCGAAAAAACATTCTAGAAAGGTCAATTTTATGGTAAAAATTCATAAATCTCAGCAGAGTTTTAGAGTGTACACTAATGTTTGAATCCACGGGTCGTTAAAATGCGGTGGTAATGTCCCGGATCATAAATCACGGAATTATCATGTCGAGAATTTTTATACATTGCTTGTAACACCGTGAAAGTCGCTCCAGGTCGGCATTTTGTTGGGTCATTTGGTGCCTGAGAACGCAGGTTATGTCCCTAATTTATAATCAATGTCAGGGAATTATGATTTTCGCCGAAGTATGCTGGAAAAAAGATGTTAACAGCAAAAGTCACGTGAGAATTACATCAAGGGAAAAATTCTAAAAATAGAACGTTTCATCACTAGAGGTATTTGTTGGAGATATTTGAAGGGAAAAGGCCTCATGTGGTCCCGGTTTGTGATTGATCTTCTCTCATCAATGAGTGACAAGGTCGACAGTTGCGGGAGGATGAGGGTGGAGAGGAGATCGACGTGTGCGTCAGACGCTGAAGGTGAAACAGGAGGGTCCATGCTGGTGTTCATCCCTTTTTCCTTTCAGTCGCACGCCAGATAGAGCCCCCAGCAATTTTCAGAGCTCGAGTTACAACGGATTGATGAGCACGATGGAGATTTTAAACCATTTACGTCATTATGTAATGAATTGCTCTGTTATTTCTTCTGTCGAGAGTCTGCAATTACATTCATGACAAAAAAAAATAATTTCATGGACATTAGAACATTGTTTGATAGTAATTTTCCGGCAAACGAATTTACATTGTGGTTATTAAACTAATTTTACAGATACTTAAAGAGCAAATTACTAATTAAAATGTCGATTTACTCATCAAATTTTGCTGTGTATACGAAAAAATAATAGGTGTTCAATTTTTTTATTTTTACATTTGCTTATGAGGATATTAATTCGCTCCTCTTTTTCACAATCATATAATTAAGGAATTAATTTTATTTTTCGGATTAGATTAAACAATGCAAAAATGGAATGTTTGCATTGTTTAATCTAATGTGTCGGAAAAGCACTTTTCAGACACAGCGTGATGAAATAGTATATTTCGATACAAGTGCGATGGGGTGGTAACGAGTGTGAAGTTGGCGGCTCGAGGCGATGTCGAGGGTTGCCAATCACACGAGTTAAAACACCCCGTCGCACGTGTATCCGAACTATATTTTTTATTAGTGATGTTACGTTCAGGGAGTGGCGAACTACCCAGGTAGGAATGAACGATGGAAACAAGGCTTGATCAGGCTTGATCGAAGATTGACAAAGACTGGTCGAGCCCTGATATTCAAGATTGAATCAAGCTTGAACGAATATTGAAAAATAACTATGTTTCTAAGGCTGAAGACCCCATCGTTGGTCGAGCCTTGAGGATCAAGCCTCGATCCAACCTTGAGATTAATGATTAGATCAGGGTTGTAATCCAAATCCCGTCTCAGGATGTGTGTAAATTCTGCTTCATGCTAGACGAACAAAATAAAGATTTACTCATTTATTGAATAAAAAAAAGGAATTGAAACAGAAATTTGTTCTAAGAATTTTGAACTATTTAGGTTCAACTTAAATCGCAAATACAGAGACAATGGATTCTTCGTAATTCCACGTTTCTATGTATAATTTTCGGTTTCCCTAACTTTAGGAAAAAATTTGTGAAATAATTTCAACTCGATTAATCATGAATTGATCAGGAAAGTAAAATTTAATGTTAACACTTATGAGAAATGGATGAAAAAAATTAATTGGTATTTTTTTCATCTCGTTTAATAACTTAAATTTGAAACGTGATAGAACGAGCTCGATCGAGCATTGTTCCTCATATTTGAATCAGTCATTGATTTGATGATAGAACTAAGTCTTGTTCTATCTTAATTGCTCATCTAGCAGGAGTCAGAATTGCCACACATTTTGAGATGAGATTCGGATTACAACTCTTATCCAATCATTATCACCCAAGCTTGGATCGAGGCTCGACCAGTCTTTGTCGACCCTGGATCAAGCCCGATCGAACCTCGTTTCGATCGTTCATTCCTACCTGGGCTTCGATATCCCAGTCTTGAGCACCAATGCTGTTCCAACCTTGAAGCAGGCTTGATTATATATTGACGCCCCATGCTTAAATCAATCTACGATTCAACAATGGGAAGAAGCTTGATTGAAGGTTGGATTATCTAGCCTTGATGTTAAATCTTGTTTCAGCCTTATTTCAATCGTCAGGGTTGACTTTTCCTACCTGGGTATGCCATTTTTCGTTTACTAGTAAACGAACAGTCTTTTCGTTTACAAGTTTCGACTTTTCGTTTACTAGTAAACGAAAAGGCACTTTTCGACACGGGCTGAACGTAGCATCAGTGACAAAATAGTATATTTCGTAACAAGTGAAAAAAAAATGGTTTTTGACTCGTGGGATTATATCACTCGCCTTCGGCTCGTGATATAAACCTCCCACTCGCCAAAAACCACTTTTTTCACGTGTTACG
>JAPYZM010002859.1:0-12626 GCA_030522845.1 Psyttalia concolor
CAATTTTATCAATTTTTAGAGTTTAGATTTATCGGCATATTTTTCTGAAGTATTTACCATTGGCCACAGATGTCACTAGTTTCCTCCTCATGTTTATTGCGATTTTAACCTTACTTGGTTATCAATAATTATAAATCTTCAAAACAAAAACCAGTTGATCCACACAATATCGGCCTCATTGATTGAACATTCAAATATGGAAGAGTTGAAAATAAAAAAAATTACTTCAATATGGTGAAGTAACATTTCACTTCGTGTTCACTTAATTTAAGAACAACCTAGACCCAAGTAGTCTGAATCAGGTATGAACCGATCAAATCTAGAATTAACTGACCGGATCCGGAAAGCATTTGCCTGATGTACCAGCCCGGATGTACCAGACGTGATCAAGTCCGGATCAATTAGAACTCATCAAATCCTGATGTCTCGGAGGCGTTACATGACTGATCATGTTCTGCCCTATCCACTGGATCAGCACTTGACCAAAGGTCCTCTTTGACTTGATTCGAAATTAATCTGTACTTGACTGAAATTTCCACTCGGGGAATTATTCTTAAGGACACGAATGAATTCGCTACGAAAGAAAATGTTGAAAAAATATGAACTCGCAAGCATAAATCATGCAAATAAAGCGCGACAAAGCTAAAAAATAAAAATGATACGCCAGAATCCGAATCGAGAACTGGTCAAACTCACAACAAGGATGAGGATAGATAATTTTTTTTATCTGGCGAAATTTATCGAATTTGGCCATTACTTTCATGGAGTTCTTGAGTTATTCAACCCAACTTGCGCAAATTTGCAGAGTTCGCGGAAAATTTGTACATATTTTCGAACATTCACAGATATTATACAAAGTCACGGTATTTTCGAATCCAACTATAAAAAAATATAAGAGAACGGCCTTCAAGTGGAATGCAAGGAGAAACCGAATAATACAAAATTCTGTGTTTTAAGAAATTTCTTCAATACTGGTTTACATTCAAGGTCTTCTCAAGCAGCACAGAAATTTCGAACTGAACACGATTTTATCTATTGAAAGTGAAAAATAGTATATTTCTAACCGGGGTCTACAAAATAAAGGACCCTTGCCTAGGGGCAGGATTATCAGCTGAGCCGAAGGCAAGATAAGGGTCTTTTATTTTACCTGTCCTGGTTATTATTTTACGCTCCCTCACCGACTTTCTGATTTGGTGTACGAGTAAAATCCCGCACAGCAGGAGGGAAATGTCACTTTGCTCCCTCCGGGTCGGAAAATTTCAATATTGATGTTTAAAATCTTATTCAGTGCATACAATAATTTCTTCATCAGCGAATCGCTTATTCAAAAATTAATATTTACGAGAATTCTTATAACAACTCATTATTTTGATCAATGCTATATAGTGCAATAAAATAAATAATAAAGAAAATGAAAAGATAAAGGTAAAGCGAATAGACCCGACTAGTATCTTACAGGTTTTGAGAATTATTAACTTATTGAATTGTGGAAAAATAAATGTGCAAATGAGTGACCTAAAAATGGATGTTACATTAATGCTAATCAAAGATATTTTGAAAGAACAGAGATCTAGGATCCTCCACTAGAGGGGGGATTTGAACCCACGACCCATAGTTTGTCCCATGAGGATGATACTCCAACAAATTAATTCGGCGCTACGTACGTGACCAAAACAAGACTTTCTTACGAAGAGATCGTCTTCTCTCAAAGAAGAGATCAGAAGAACTCCGAAGACAAATTTATCTCATCTCAGTTTCAAGCTTTTCATATGTCTTCAGTAAAAAGTCTCGTTCAGTGTCACTAAGTATCCGCAGTCGATTTTTTTAGCTCTAGAAAATACAAAAAACTTCAAATAAACTTTTCAATCCGAGAAAGAAACTTGTCAACTTATTCCAATAAATGTCTCGAAAGATCAACTATTTGTAAATAAAATAAAAGTTCAAGGAATTGTCAACGTCTTCAATATTGAAAATAAAAATTCCCGGGATAATACAGAGGTGACCATTCGTGAAAAACTTTTGAATTTGGCGTATCTCAATCTCCAAGTACCCTACATTCTAATATGAAATACCAATCCAACTGGTTATGACATGAAGGCCTGCGCCGCGATTCTGTGCCACCAGTGGTGATGCTCAAGCCCCAGTACTGCGGTGGGTTTACGGGAGAGGCGGAGCGATGCCAATAGGGAGGGTTGCCAACGGAATACACTAAGGGTGCTGTTTTTCGGGGGGTGGGTCGACGGCGCGCCGTTCCGTGCGCGCTGGCCACCCTCATATCGGATAACACGAAACATAAAAATGAGAATAAAACACTCTGATGAGAAAAAAATATCCCCACATGACGAGTAAGAAAACATGCTTGCACGTTAAAAAATTAGTTTCTGCATTTTTCAAATTAAAAGACCAGCCGAAACTGCAAGCCGGGAAGAATGAAAAAAATCGGCAATACTGTAGTTTAATTAACAAAATGATGTGCTGAAGTAATTTAATAAAAAAAAAACTACGAGGGGGATATAATGTACCAGATATATACGTGTGTTAGGCAGTAGTCGTGTTACTTCCGGTCGAGTGGTTCCTGCGCCTGGCAGCTGCGGATTTGCGGAAGGAACGTCAAAGAGAGAGAGAGAGAGAGAGAGAGAGAGAGAGAAAGAAAAACAGCGAGGGGGGGGGTGGCAGAGGGGGTGAAAGAGGTTTGGCACATCCACACACGAGAGCCCCTTTTCCCCCCAGATTTTTTTTCCCTTCCACCGAAAATTCCCTCCTGTCAACCTCACCCTTCTCTCCTATCCGATACTATCTCGGGTCTTTATCACACTCGCATAGTATTTCATTCGGATATAGTTGAATCCTGCAGACGTGTCCGTAGAATTCGTATCGTCCACATTGATTTATTCTAATTCGATTAGTTTAAATGGCATTAAAACAATCCCGGGGATTCATTGGTGAATGCATCAACGGCAAATACTCACCCTTCGAAGTTTACGTGCGTCTCGCTGCAGCTGTTTCGATAGGGATGCAAAAAGAAAAAGGAGCGAAGTGAAGGAGGTAGTTGGTGATTTTAATCCAGCAGGTTAGCGGAATGGATAAGCAGGAGAGTTGAGATCCATTCTGCTACTGAAACGATTTATTTTTCAGTTCTTTTTTGTATTGAAGCAGGGAATCCTGATGCTCTTTTGAAACGATCGATATGGCGTGATACTTTAGAGAGGGGAAGGAGGTGGCCTTGCGGAAAATGCGAGGGATCGGAATTCACTATCTCGTCAGTATCCCCCCAACGGTGGGTTACATTGCGACGAACGCGAAAAGTGGCGCGTTGGTATGCGGGAGGATCATCGCACGTGCCATTCGCGGGTGAATGAATGGTGGATAAATGCCGAGGGTAGTTTCGCATTTCCTTTCGATGAAAATTTCAACTTATTTTCGGTTGGGAAAACTTGGCCAAATTTATCCAATTTTTTGCTAATATTTAATGCGCCAATTCTATTGGCGAAATTGTTTTATATTGTTTGGGGGAAGTCTCATTCTACTTGAGTTACGCTGAAATTTCGAAGAATTTAGTTGTTCAAAGTATACATTCAGAGAAGTTTTGGATAAAAACTACTTAGCGACTCAGTAAAATTTGTAAACTGCTCAATGAAAGTTTTCTAAGGGTGTGTTAATGTTTGTCGTAGTATTTGCTGAGAATGTCTCAAATTTTACTGAACATTTAATTATTTTTTCCGAACGATCGAAATGCAATGTTGCTAATAATATATTAGGTAATTTTTATCAACAATTTCTCTCAGTGCGGACTTGTGAGAAAGAACCGATATAAGTTGCAAATGACAGACTTCTTGAAAACGATCCAACAACTTTATTTGAATTCCCCATTATGTGAATATGGATTCAATTCAAGGTCATTCATGAAATCTAATAGTCAGCTTACGAATTCAGGATAATTCAATTTTTCTTGTTGAAGTAATTCAAATTTCAACGATGTCTAGACTTATCTAGAAGTCCTCAGTACATTCTGTATATTCATACTCGCAAATCTTTTTTTCCAGAATTGTTCCAAAATATTTCTTCCCCATTAACAAAATACACAGAATTTTAATGTACATGAGTGATTGGTAAAAATTACAAGATATTTTTCTTCAATCTCATCATTTTTTCCCTTTAAATAGCTTTCGCTCTCCACGTTCTAGAAATTACCAGTGATCGGTTTATGAAATTTGGTTTTTTTTAATTTTGAGTCCACATATGAATATAGATACTATAATGATGCCCGTAAAAAATATCGGTGTAATAAAACTCGAGCAGATGAACAAAACAGATAGGAAATAGGTGGTAGATTATGTCTACGAGTTATATCTCGCGTCAACTGCAATGTAGCAAAGGAAAAATAGTAATAAAAGCAAGGAAATAAGTCGAATAGAAGAACGGCGAGCGTATAGGTTAGACCATTAGGTTCGTGAGTTATGAGACAAGTTCTAATACACTAATAATCTAGCTGTTGATCGGCTGCAGTTACAGTTGGCTGGTACGGTACGACGTCGAGATATACCAATTCCTCGGATTTTCCGTGTATATACCCCACCCCCACCGTGACGCGCGCCACAGAAACTTTATTCGAGCCGATCAGTCGCACGCCCTCCTCCACTTCTCTATGTTTTTTATGCTTTTTCGGTACACCATTCTTCATTCTTTCCCCTTCTTGTAGTTTCCTTGCGCCCTCCGATGCGCTATTTCTCTTCCTTTCATAACTTGTGGGGCCTTTCGCGATATAACGCAATGGTCGAAAATTTCGGCCGCGCCAAGTCAGTGTGAAATTCAAATAGAAGCCCTTATTAAAAGCCCAACCAACCCTCGGGGGATCCCTTTCTGACCTACGCGCTACGAATATTATTCACGTGGAATTATTGATATATTTCCCGTTTTCTGGGGTGCCACACACGCCCCTTTTTTATCTGACCTTTTTTCAGTTATAGATAGGAGAGATTCATTTCGAGATTGTGGAGATTGGAAACATCGACTGGATGAGTTTTTCGCAGGAAATTATATTGAGTTATCGAGTAATTGCAATTTCCATCGAAATAGTGTTATCGATTTTTGTCATTTTGGACGTATGAATAATGTTAGAGCTTAGGCAAAATGTATATTTCCCTGAATGTATTTTCGGCAAGCAAATTTCGGTGAAGTAGTGGGAGTTACGAGCTTTGGAATTATTTCTCATTCTCTCGAATTCCTAATCCCAAGCCTGAACGTTTCAGGCAATTTCTGATAGAAGAGACAGACAAAAGATTGTTGTGACGTTCAAGTTTTCAAAGTTATTTGAATTTGCAATATTTCTAGAGAAAAATGCTACTGTTTGCTACTATTTGCAAGATTACTAAAAAAAATACCACTGATTAGAAGAAAAAGTATTCGTACCTAGCACGAAGTAATTATTGAGGATGACGGACATGTTGTGGTTCTGCAGTCACTAGAGTACGGAATAGAAGTATGATGCGTCCAATAGCTGGTGAGAAGTACCGCGTCATATTGGTCATAAGTACTTTTGTTACTGGGTCCCTAATGTCATCAAAATTAACGATGATCTTATGATCTTAAACCATGGAGTACTTGATTCCTGAAAAATTATTACATCCATTTTTTTATTCAATTTTCCTCCTCGGGTTAACGTTTGATATGCCTGTTAGGGACACTTGAACGTTTTCCCTCCATGCATCTGATGCATTGCGTATTTAAACATTAAACTCCCGTCGGATAGTTACGAAACAAAATCTCGATGACTCACCCCGACTCAGTTCGTTTCCGCGTCCACGGCCACATCACAAACACACCCGGCGGGTCTCTCTCTGTCTGCCCTATCTACCTCACCCTAGCCCGTTCTCTCTTCTCCTCGTGCGAGCCATGCCAGTGTAACTAAATTTAAAATTTTTACTTACTTCCAGGCTACTGCTCACCCTCGTTGTCATTACTACGCTGCAATCAGCGCTCCCGCTCCATCCCCCTCGCATCACCTTTTCCTTTCTTTCGTCTCGCATCTCCCTTTTTGCCTATGACCCCCAGTGCTACTTTTTCTCCGTGATACAGTGAATGTTGGTACGTAAACCTCCTCCATCGAGCCACTTCATTTCGTTCCAGCGCCCTCCGCAGACCCCGATTGCCCATAACTGGATTAACTACAACCATTTGATAAACGACGAGAGCTGGGGTTTTTGGGAAAGAAGAAAAATTTTATAGGGTAGTTTTCAACCCCTGGGGAATTTTATACAATCGAAGTTTTCAACTGGGGCGATGAGCTTCAGGAATTTAATATAATTATGAGGAACTTGGAAATTTATTAATTTATTTCGAGCAATACTTCAAGTTTGTTTCTTCCTTAGATCAGGTACTGACCTGATAGTGGTCACTGAAAATGGACTGTAGTTCATCGCTGAATATTTATAGTTTATTAAAAAGTTGAATCAACTGACAAATGAGTGGCTTTCTGCTGCCTAAAACTCTAAGGGTTTATGCAAATTTCGGCCGAACCTGAAATTTTTTGAAGCTGTCCTCGATATTTTATTTTTTTCCAATAGTGTAATTTAAAAACTAAAAATGATCCATTCAATTTTTCGTCCGTAGCTCTATTCATTCTAATTCAAATTAGCTCAAATTAGCTCCAGTTTCTAAAGCAAAAATTTCAGATTTTCGCGGTATCCGCCCCTAAGGTGGTATCGCGCTCAAAAATTAGAGATATTTTCGGATTTATTTACATTGGATTTTTTTTGATAATGGATTGACTAAATGACGCCCATTTGCCCATTTGAAACTAAAAAATAGGGTTTATGTTACTAGGACTCAACCAATTGTGACTTATCGGCTGCCATAACTGCCCGATAAGTAAAATTTATACTCCTAGGAGGGTAAGTAACCACAGACAGTAGCGCCACCAGCTTTCCGCCATGCTACGCAAGGCGGCAATCTGCGGCACTACCGCCTCTGGTTACTTACTCTCCTAGGAGAATAAATTTACTCATCGGGCATATGACAACCGATGACTCGCAATTAATTGATTCCTGGCAACATAAAATCGTATATGACCCTCGGACGATAGCGGCACGTAGTCCACGTATGAGTTTAGATGGACAATTTTAAGCCTCGGCTTCGCCTCGGCTGAAAATCGTGCATTTAACCTCAAATTCCGACTTATGCGCCACTCATCGTCCTCGATACATAATGTACTATTTTCTACCCGTTATCAGGCAAAATAAACGATGTAATAGAGATAAAAATTTAATTCTATTTTCCGGCATATCCACGGATATAGTGTGAATAACATATTAAAATTTCAGGTCATTCGGCTGAATAGTTTTTTTTTCGTTAACACCATCAGAAAAACTGAGTTTGAAGATGAATGAGTTTAAAGTTGTAGAAGTTTTTAGAGTGGACATTCATTGTTCTGGCGAGTCGACGGGGTAGCGCCTGACGAAACGACTGTGCAAACAGAAATAATGCCAAAATATCTACAAAAATTGAGCAGTAGATTTTTAAAAGCCAATACATTCAAAATATTAAAGAAATTGATTTTTGAAAATCCACTTGAGTGACACTTAAGCAACTGACTGCGGCTCAGTCATTACTGATCGTATCTTGACATGTCAAACCTCCACTAAATTCAGATCTCACCCGCTATTCAAAAGTCATCACAGATCATGAAAATTTCTCCTACTTTCAGAATTGCTTACTCGAAAAATTATCATCATTCAGTAAGTTTTACTACGAAATTGGAATTTACTGTTGATCGAAAGACTGATTAGCACGGCATATTTTCAATATATAATTTAAACAAATTACAAATCGTTTTTGCACCGGCGGTCAAAAATTTGTAAAAATTTGTAGCACTCTAATTTCACAATTCACTGCTGAATTCACTGCGGTAGTCTCGTCAAAGAGACGACTGTACCTGGCCAAGGTTTTCCCCTCAGGGTGGGGTTTTTCCTTGGGCCTTGGCGAATGCGGTACAGGGGGTGGGGGTGGAAAGGGAAAATACGTAAAAATCCGAAAGAGTATACGTGAGGAAGTAAACTATTTCCCTGGTAGTTTCAGAAAAATGTCTACAAATCTTTTTTGTATCATTATCGACAATTATCATCGTTTTAAATTGAAAAAAAAAAACATAATGTTGATAATGTAGAGAATCCTTCTAACAAGAAACCCACTTCTATTATTTTCTCTCCTGGCAAATTGGATCTTTCGGAATAAGTGATGCGCTAGTAATTCGTCGAAGAGAGAAAGGTAGGTATTGTTTTTATATTTTTTACTCAACCATTTTTTTTCCAACCCTGCTTCTTGTTGCTAGGGAAAAGTTCGAAGCAGATAGACCGGGTTGTGAGAGGGGGAGGGGGAGGGGGGGGGGGGAAGGGTTAGGATATTCTGTATCCCGCGTACATACCCTTCTCTTCGCCTCCCACCCTACCCCTTTTCAGTTTTCTTCGCTTTGGTGGATATACTGTATATATATCCCAACTTCTCATTTTATTGTTTTCCGTCCAGACAAGTTTTTGCAATCGCAAGTTTCTCTTCGCCCCTTACAGTCAGATGCGGTAACGGCTATTGGACGTTTCCTGGGTGCATCATGAAATACAAGGAAAAAGAAATGAATTAATAGTTAGGGCAAGTGCGAAGGAGCCCGAGGAGGAGTGAAAGTGTATTTTTTTCTTCGATCAGTTTAGTTAGAGTAATCCTGAATTTTAAAATTCTGTGAAATTGTTACGTCTTAAAAAATATATTCAGGCATATTTAACATATTGAATGTCACACCAATTAGTAAACCATCTCAGTTCAATGAAAATTCGAAAAATATTTAAAGGAATTGCTCTTGGGGAAAAATCCCATGGAGACAACCCCTTGAAAAAGACACGCAGCTGCAACCCACATTTTTTAGATCAAATTTCTTTCTTTCAGAAACATGTTGCAATCATACTTTAGAATCTTCGGTATTTTTGGAAAGTTAAACAATACACTACTTAGTTTTCGTCAACATCTTTCACTCTTGCAATATTTATCATTTAATCCCTTCCAAACATATTCTGGACGCGTTACTCTGCAGACGGTATAAATGAAGCTAACGTTTCTAAAAAAAATTTCTTCACTCCACGCGGACCTCTACTGTCCTTATCGTCCAGGCCAAGACAATCCTTATGCACTAATCATATCACAGAAAATTGAGTTTCCAGGAATCAAGGAATTTCAACCTCCCATTCTCAATCCAAAGTTTCCAAATCCATTCACCTCCAAATTCTCGTATCCAAAACACAAGCCCACTTGTGAGTCTGTTGGGAAAATTTTCCTCGTTTTTATAACAATTCAATATCGGGATTCCTAAGAGCAACAACATTTTTCAATTTGTGCGGTAATATTGTGTGAGACATTCGCTAGTGTGGCACAGTTGATTATTAATCATTTTATGTTCATGCTCGCTAGACATAATTTCAGATAATATAACAAAAGTTGAATTCATCAAGTTGATAGATAAAATCAAAAATATGCAAGGACATGAAAATAAAGAAAACAACAAAAAATATACGCAGTTTAGAAAATCAAGTCGTGCATTAATTGGAGGGCTTTTAGTTATTAGCTAGAGAGTATCGAACCCAAGAGAAATGGTCGATACAGTATTATTTGCAGTTGAAGGCAGAGATATAGAGGGTTGCGTCCTTTGCTTCGTCAAACTTGACTAACAATCAACACAAGGAAGACTTAAAAAAATGCACATTTAATTATAGTACATTTTTACACTAGGTGGTGAAGAACTTTTCTGGCGAATATGAGGTTACAGGACGAGCCGAAGGCGAGTTCTGTAATCATATGAGGCTCGACGTCTGTGGGCGGTGTTTCACGCGAAGCGGCCGTGAAGTAGTGCTTTACGGACTGAGTGACAAAAACGTAGTTTATGTTACATTGTTCGAAAATGGTGGTAACGGTTAAGAAAAACCCCCATTATGTTTTATTAAATTCAGGTTTTATTGTACCATTGTAAGCGTCAAACACCGGGATTATCGAAATGATTAGTCCGGAAGTTACGGGCTCTGGACCGTCTCTGACCTGACCACTCTTTGCGTGACCCGGGACCAACGGTGTGTATGGTGGTATCTGATCCCGAAGACAATCCATGTTGGCACAGAAGCAGACAAGGGGCGACACAAAGACGATAGTAAAAATAATCAGCAATGTTCCTTCAAACAGCCGACCCACATAATTCCCCCGCCCTTTCATCAGGCAAAAACAATTATGAAAAATTATTTTACTGAAGAATTCAACCATCACGTGGGGGCAAACTCAGATAAGCCACCGAATCACGTTGGTGAGGGGGTGATCACTAGTCTTCACACAATTTATAAACACAAGTCTCGACTGTCTATCACCTATTCCTCAGGAAACTGAGGCACAAGCAGCCAAAATCTGGGTGACTGTGTCCACATCTCAAGGTGAACACTGTGACACCTTCTGTTTTGATGTTCCGTCATCCGATATCTTCAAAATTTTCTGTAAATATAAATTCTTCCGAAATACAAAGTTTTTATCGTAAACTGTACTGGAAATGAGATAAATCCCGAGTTGACGATTTGTTATTACTAATATTCACCGAAAGGGTTTCTTCCCACCGTACCTTTTAAGTAATAATAATAATAATACATTGTGTTATGACACATGTTAATGGCTGGTTATGATGTGTACCACAACGATCTTTGCGTTCATAACTTCTGAATTTTCCCCATATCGCATAGAAAATAAGAATACTTGGTAAATAATGTTTATGAAACGTATGGACCTAGTCTACACATTGGTTATTTGGTTCCATGTGATAAGTTCCTCGACCAAAATGATCTCTGACAAAAAAATTGTCCAAGAGATGCCCGAATGAATAGATATCTCCCAGTTTCTACTTAACTGATATTTTTCCGTGGTGCTAATAATTAAAAATTGCAATCGTGCAGATATCATTTATAATTCCAAAATTGATGAATAAATTCATAAGAAAATGGTTAATTTTACTTAACTTTGTCCCCCGAAATCCAAGACGGTGCGATTTTCCTTTATTTTCAAGTGATTAATTAATGCAATGTTTGAAAGATTAATTGATATCAGAATTTGATACCAAAGTTGGATTCATTGATATTTGGAAATTAGCCCATAGTAGATAAAAGCAACCAGATAGGGTTTGTTAGCGGCAATGAAAGCTAGGATTGAACGGCGTGATGCGGCTCAACCTCCGGTCGCCCGTCAAGTGGTGGTTGAGCTGACGCTTACTCGAGCTGCGGCTCAAACTCCAATCGAATTCCTATACTGGTTAATATTCGCTTCACATCAATTGGAGCTAAACTCACAATTTCTAAAATACAGACTAAAATATAAATCTCTCTTGCAGCAGAACTCATCAGAATGAAATTACAAATTGTCAACAGTAAAATGGTTAGTCTTTCTCCACTTCCTCACGACTAAAAATAAATAGAATGAAGAATGGACTCCAAAGTCGTGTCCTTTCGTTCTCATTAATTCTCCGTGGTCACTCTACCGTGATATATACGCTGAAAATGGACGAGTATATACCTATATGAAAGTGTAGTTGCACCAAACGAGTGGCGTTGGAATTTTCTCAGGAATCTTATTTATCATCCAACATAGAGTGGGGGATGGAAAATACGTGAAAGAGTGAATAAGAAAGAGGAAGGGCAGCCCAGAGGGAGGGAAAGACGTGGAACAATCGTGAACTAATTCGGTTCCCTTAATTACCGGCAAAAGAACAATAAGATTCAGCGCGCTTTTGTCTCGAGCAAAAATGAGAAATTAGACCACGGGTCGACGATTCAACTGCGAGTTCGTGGATGAGAGAGGCTACATAGTTGAAAAAGGGGTATCCCGAGTAGAATTGTGGCATTGGAATAATTTCCTTCTTCTGGAAAACATTTTTTCAATGAATATTTGAAGATTTTTTTCAGTCGAAAACGGGAATTTGGTTCATTTGAGGCATGAGCTTGGCCAATTGAATTCATATTTTGCTCGCAGTGGGACGATATTGAAGTCGAGTCAGGTATCTACGACTTGATTTGTGCGGTTCGAGTAAACAGAGGCATTGAAGAGGTTCCTACATACGGCTTTAGTTTACCAGGAAATCACCACGAATTCTACTTTCACCGTACTCCAGACTCGGGAATTTCACATTGTTTTTCGCTTGCTCTATTGCCGAAAAGTCTCGACACGATCCCGCGGATCGTCGCCCTCGAGCCATATTGGCAATTGTCCAAATACCAACGTGATTGGATATCTCGCGGCGGCCGAGAACACGACAGGCATTTCGTCGAGAAATTTTTTATGTTGAAGGAAAAAAATGTTCTCCGATATTTTTTTAGACTATCGCCATGAGCAGACTGAAGTTGCTGCTGAAGTTTGTTAAATAGTTCTGCAGCTTATAATTACACGACACATTTACTTTCCATTCTGATGAGCGCTCATGTGATCGTCAGTGATGCTCACAATAACTCTACCCTTTTGCACTTTTTGGTTGACACAGAAGCAACAATTATTGTGCTAAATGAAACTCTACGAAAGAAGTCAGCCGACCGATATCTACTACACGGAGAGAAAAGTCCAATAAAAAT
>JAPYZM010002860.1:0-12936 GCA_030522845.1 Psyttalia concolor
CGTGCTTACCACCCTCGCCTTCGGCTCGGGCGGTAATTCTGCACGTGAGCAAGCCTCCTTTATTTTACCTCCCTAGGTGAGAAATATACTATTTCTGCCTACCTGGACCGAAAGTGAGTATTCTAGCCCCGCTTCGCTGGGTTAAAATCGCTCACTTTCATCCATTCCGGCAGAAAAAGTTGTTTTTAACGAGTGTGAGGGCTAAACCTGAGCCAGAGGCGAGGTTAAAAACGCTCACTTTGGGTCCATGTAGGCAGAAAAAGTGTATTTGTCACCTAGGGGAGAAAAGTAAACCTGCCCAAATGTAGTCCTCCCCACGTGGAAAATTGCGAGTCGAGCCGAAGGCGAGGGTTGTAAGCAAAATGCTTGGGAAATGCATGGGAAATGCTTGTCTAATTCTCCTCCCGAGGGTTTAATATGATTTGTCTGTCACAATGGACGAAAGTGGCGTTTCTAACCGAGTAAAGCGAAGTTCGAATGCTCACTTTCGGTTCATGTAGACAGAAAGTGTTTTTGAGCTCGCGGGTGATGTATATCAAGACCCGGTAGCTCGTAATATAATGCCACGAATCTAAAAACACTATTCCCGCGATTACTGAACCCTATTTTTTTTACACTATGAGCCCGAAACGAGGGCTTGCGCACGCGAAACCTGCGTAAAGTCTTACTTTACACACAGTACGTCAAAAATATATCTTCAGAAGTCATTTTAAAATTTTGTTCTCGCCGTTTTCGTTAAATATCTCGGAAACACGGAGTCTCACAAGACAATGCCACAAGATCTTTTTTATTGTTTATTGTATTTCCGATAGATATGCCATTTGTCATTTTTTTCTAAAAGCATTTATTTTTGAGATAATTTAATTCTTTACTGAATAAAAAAAAAAACAGGGATGTCGAACTTGTAAATTTGGCTGTACGGTTTTCGTTAAATATCTTAGAAACGGCCAGTTTTGGAAGAAAATATTATGAAACATTTACTATAGCTCATAAAATTTTCAATAAAAATATATTTTCATGTTTTGCTCTCAAATTACACATTTTTTAAATAATTACACCTCAACAAAACCAAACGAGGAAAGAGACGTGCTGCAACTGAGATTTTGTTTAACCGTTTTCGTTAAATAACTTGAAAACGATTGATTTCCGAAGAAAATGTATAAAGAGCTTCTTTGTAGCTTATAAAATTGTGAACAAAAATGAATTATGACATTTTTCTCCTAAACTAGCTGTTGTTCTAGTAATGCCATTCGTAACAAGCTAAAAGCAATTCAGAACGTGAAATGGAAAATCAACGAGGAAAATGAAAGATGGAAGGAATTAAATACAAAATAGCCAGTTTCCGTCACATGGTATATTAAAGCTTCTTTCTCATGTCTTTTTTACATAATTATAATGTATTACAAAAATTTGACACATTCCAGATGCGCTCGGAGTACTTAAGTGATTAAAAAATATTGGAAATGGTTTTTATAATTTAAAAAAAATGAAATTGACAATTCAGACAATTTAGGAAAACCATTGAGACGATTTCGTTATTTTTTCTATTGTTCATTCACAAAAATAAATAGTGTTTATTTATCTCTTGACTTTTCCTTCGTAGAATCACTTGTCGAGATAATTTCATACGTAACATAATAGTACATTCCGATATGCTCGCGGAATAGTGTTTTTGGACTCTGGGAGGTTTATAGCACGAGCCGAAGACTCGTAAGATGATCCCAGGAGTCTAAAAACACTAGACCCGCGATTATCGAACCTTATTTTTTGACACAGTGCGACGCGTGCGGAAAATCTCACTTGACACAGTGTGTCAAAAATCAAATTCAAAAAATTTTCAATTCTCCTCTTCTATTTTTCGTAAATATGTCGAGAATGAGGGCTTTTAGCAAAAAAAGTGATAAGATTTTTTTCCCTTCTCGTAAAATTTCCGACAAAAAATGTTATACAGCATTTTCTGTCAAAACCACTCATTCTCGAAATAATTGAATTCTTAACGACCAAAAAGTATTTGAAAAATAGACTTATTACACTTCTCAGTTTTTCTCGATAATTCTTATTAAATATTTTGAAATCCAATGGTCCCAGAAGAAAATGTGAATCAAAAGCTTTTGAATCTTACGAAATTCACAACAAAAATATTAAATGCTATTTTCCTCTGAGCCCACTCATTCTCGGAATAATTTGATTTTTAACAAAACAAAAAACGACGTAAAATTCTTACACTTCCGTTTCCGTTCTACCATTCTTGTCAAATAGCTCGCAATCTAATAATTTTAGGAGAAAAACTCACAAGAAATTTTAAGTAGTTTACTAAATTTCCAATAAAAAAGTCTCATGACAATTCCCCCTAAAGCCCCTTTCTACTGAGATAATCGCCCTTAAACAAAACGTGAAAACTCAATCTCGTACTTCAAGTAGTGACGTAAATTTGTAATGCGACTCGAGTCTTTCCATGAATTCTCTTCAATCAAATCGACTCAATTTAATTAAAAATCCAGAAGCCAAATAATGAGAGAAAGGAGATTCGCCAAGTTAAAGGGGTATACACGATTTGAGAGAACTTATCGATTTAAAAGCACGTCCTGCGCGCTCTGTGTACGCCCTAACACATTCTCAAACTGATCTTTTGTTTTCATTTTCATTATTTTCAGTTGCTGGTTGTGTCCTAAATTCTAAAAAAAAAAAAAAAAACAAAAACAAAATATCGAGGGCTAGAAATTTCTTTTCTTTGAGAGAAGTCTCGGACACTCCCAGCCTTTTATTGCCTCACGAGAAATTGGCAATGACCCAGAAAGAATTTCTGAGGAGCACGTGTACTCTCCATTGGCATTATTTATTTATAATTTTCCATTTCACAAAAACCATAAGTCCCCATATGATGATTTCACTGTAGGTAAGGTGAATCAGTAGTAAATCTCCTGACCCCCCGCCTATCTCTTCCATTTGACCCTTAGGAGGGTCAAACGGGAGGGCCCCATTTGACCCTTGCAGTTTTTTAATTCTGTTGAGAACTTCCCTTGATTTTCCCGTTTGACTCTTGGACAGCGACATTTACTACCGATCTACTTCACTCCGTTCACTTCGCTCGTTTCTCGGGTTTGACCCATTTGACCCGTCCGCTCATCTCTCCCATTTGACCCTCGATTTATTTTTCCATCATCATTAAGTCGAGTGGTCTTGAGGCGCCCTTGGCGGTTGAGACGGAGTGACGGCTTCTTGACCCATTTGCTCTTCCGCTTGGCCCTTTGAACCCCTTAGAGTCGACGTTAGCCCCAAGGGTCAACTGGTATTCAGGGTCAAATGGAGGAGACAGGTTGAGGGTCAAATACTTGACTCTGAGAGGCAGGAGACAGGTTGAGGCCACGAGGAGGGGTGAACGCTTCGGTTGACCCTTTCCTCTGTCTCTCCCGGTTGACCCTTTTAAGCCGTTATAGCGGACTTTGGCAACAAGGGTTAACTGGCCTTTAAGATCACCTGGGGGAGACAGGTTGAGGTCAAGAAACGGAGTGATCGCTTGATTCTTGGCTCTGCCGGTTGTCATTTACACTTGTCTTTCCCGCTTGACCCTTTGAAGCCTTATAGTCGACGTTTGCGACAAGGGTCCACTGGTATTCAGGGTCAAATGGAGAAGACAGGTTGAGGGCAAGAAACGGAGTGATCGCTTCACTTGACCCTTTTGCTCTGCCGGTTGACACTTTCACCTGTCTCTCCCGCTTGATCCGTTGAAGCCCTCATAGCTGACGTTTGAAAAAAGGGTCAACTGGTATTCAGGGTCAAATTGAGGAGACAGATTGAGGGTCAAATACTTGACCCTGAGAGACAAGAGACAGGTTGAGGTCACGAGAAGGATTGAACGCTTTGCTTGACCCTTTCACCTGTCTCTCCCGCGTGACCCTTTGAAGCCCTTATAGCTGACGTTTGCAAAAAGGGTCAAGTGGTCTTCTGGGTCAAATTGAGGGTCGAGTACTTGACCTTGAGAGACAGGAGACGGGTTGAGGTCAAGAGAAGGAGTGAATGCTCCGCTTGACCCCTTCATCTGTCTCTCCTGGTTGACCCTATTAACACCTTATAGTCGACGTTTGCAAAAAGGGTCAACTGATATTCAGGGTCAAATTGAGGGTCAAATACTTGACCCTGAGAGACAGAACACAGGTTGAGGTCAAGGGACGGAGTGAATCCTCCGCTTGACCCCTTCATCTGTCTCTCTCGGTTGATCCTTTTAACCCCTTATTGTCGACGTTTGCAAAAAGGGTCAATTGGTATTCAGGGTCAAATGGAGGAGACAGGTTAAACCCCTTGGCGCTTAAAAAAAAATCTGTTCCATTTTATCCTTTAAGCAACGAAATTCGACACTTTCTTTTGATGAATGATCTAATGAACGACATCGCCTATCGAGACTCAAATCCACCGATTCGCCCTGAAATTAATCATTTTTTATACAATACACACGTTCACACGCACACACATTTATCGTTGAAAACTTATCTATCAAGAAAGCATGTGATTACAGTAAATTGGTTGTTCTTAGAATTTTTTAACATTTTTACATTAGTCACTGAAGAATTTAAAATTCATCATCTCAAGATAAAGAAAAGTAAAAAGTTTGACTTCAGAGAATTCGTTGAAATTAACTCGTGAATTTTTAGAATTATCGTCTACAAATCTCTCCTTTCTCCATTTACTTTCTCACAAACTTCTCTTTTCCGTAATTTGTTCGAGGGGGAAGTAGAATCAACAGTCGAGTTATAAACCGAGATAAAATAATTTTAGAAGTGAAGAGATCGCTGACTTTTTGGAAATATCTCGAAATGTCAAAGACATAGAAAAAAATAATATTAAAACTATTTTTAAAGAATTCCAAGGGCTACATTTTATTCCCCAGGTTTTTTTCCCTATCTCTTTTAGATTTGAAGATATTCCTCAAAAACCCGGGCTTATCAATGCACTATATTCAAATGTCTTCGTCTAAGTATTCCACAAAAAAAAATCATTCAAAAAAACTGATCGTTTAGATGACAAAATTGTGCCTCACGTCTTTATCATCATAGTTGTGCAATTGTCGGAGCAGCACCACTCAATCATTTACATAGTAAATGTCGTAAACAGTCGCATTTCTCATGACCTGCGCAATCTACACAATCGGCGATAAGTCTCATTACTAGGGGAGAGTGGGACAAAGTGGGGCAAACGGTAGCAGGGAACGATCATAGAATAAAATTGAGATAGCTTAATTTTCATTCTCTATTACTGAACATTAAAATTAAGGGTCAAATATTTTTTACGGTCAACCGGAAGAGTCCAGAGGATTAATCAGAAGGGATAACTCTCGCAAGGGCCTAATGAGAGCAGCGACAGGAGGTCCACTCTCCGTTGACCCTTAAGAGCCCTTCCCCAGTCTCTATTTGACCCTTAAAAATAACGGTCTTAGTACTTTAGCACCAAAAAAAAAAAACGAAGACGAGATTCTATACATTTACCCAACAAATGCAAATAAAAAACATTATGAATATGAAAACTACGTCAATTGGTAGAGATCGGTACCAGTTAAATATTTACAAGGGTCAAAGAGACAAATGGGAGAGCCGACGAAGCCCTCACGAGTGTCAAAGGGAGAAGATTCCAGAATTCACTAGTTTGTTTCTTTTGACCCTCAGACCTTCGTAACCGTCAACCCAATTTGCTAGTGAAAATCTCGAATATCTCCTGAACCAATGGACCGATTTCGTCGATTTTTTTTTCATTTTCAAGACCGCGAGAAGATCTCGAGAATGAAATGGAATTGGAAGAATTTCACTCTGCCAATCTCGCGTCATTTGAAACTGAAAATATTTTTTTATGAAATGGACTAGTCAATGTTTACCAACCGTTTCACTTGGCCCCCCCCTACCCTACCCCCCCCCCCCCCCCAGTTTTCAATCTCTCTGTTAAATAATTAATAGGCGTTATAAATAATTGATGTCAGTGGTACCATAGCGGGAGGCATTCACCCAATTGTAGAGTGAAAATGTGCGTGACCCATTGTCAACTCGACCTCGATAAACTCGTCATTAAATTAATCCGAATGCATGAAAAAAAGAAACGAGAAAAAAAATGATTTTCAGATGTCTGGGTAAATAAAAATTTCCATTGACGTTTGATTATCTAATAGTCACGTTTACTTCGAGCCTAGGTATTTAGCGAATGAGGAAGTGGTGGCCATGGACCTTGCACTCGCTACAGAAAATTAACTGAAGGGAATACGAAATTTAAATTCTCAAAATTAATATTTTTACACATGTTCGTAGAAAGAAAATAATTCATCTTGTCTACTTCTGGTGTTAATAATTAACGTAATTATGTCAACGATGATTTGCACGTGTGAAGTGCGGAGATAACAGAGTATAATTTATGACAAAAGAAGAAAAATTAAATATTGTTTTTGCAAACTTCTCCATTATTGTCTCATTATCTAAGCAACTATCGGTCTTAGAAAAAAAAACATCCCGGAAAGTTTCTGCGGAGAATTGGATTTCCAACAAAAAATCCTATACACCATGTTCTCCTAAATTCACTCATTACGTAGATAATTTAATTAAACTATTACAAAGAAAAATAATCACTAATTTTGTATATTTGGCGAGTTCCCTTCTTTATACTTTCTCCATAATCTCCGAAACCGTTGAAAATAGAAGAAAATTCCCCCGTTTCTTTTTTGTTCAGAATGAAATTTCCCACCCAAAATCCTGTATGCCATTTTCCCCTAGAGCCACTCATTCTCAAGATAATCAAAAATTTCTACTACGACCCAACCAAACTGTTTTTACGTATTTGCCCTTCTCCTCAAACTTCTCTCACACCAAACTCATTAGAATCTCTCCTCCATCTGCGTAATGACCTATGATATAACTCCCCCCCTCTCCTCATCTAACCCGAAACAAATTACTCGAAAATCCAACAAAAATAAAACCGTAAAATTCCCCTAGAAACTCATCTCACGAGATCTCTCCAGTCTCCGTCACACCGAATCTGGGTCACGCGTCCGAGAGAACTGGCCCCACCGGATCCTCACATCGGTCCACTCGTAATAAAACCCAACTCCTAGAAAATATTACGGTATTGAATCTCCCCCCACTGACATTCTAATCCAAGTTCACCTAGTCCCCCCATCCCTGGATAAATTTCGAAATAATTGAAAAAATTTGTGCTGCAATCGATGGAATAAAAAAAACTGCTCATGTGCTGATAAATAAATTGCTTTTCCTGGCGACCAGTTCTCTTTGGTCCTTTGGACATTGGTAAAAATGTTGACTGAATGAAATATAAATTTCCTGACACCTGATCTGTTCCCCGACAGAGTCAGGAGTGAAAATGATGCGAGGATTCAGCTGCTCCTGAGCTTTCCACTGCAAAATTCCTCGCTGATGTCATTGTCCCCGTGCTTATAAATTTTCTTCCCCCTCGTTTCCCCAAACTAAAGTGCACATTAAACCTCGAGATGGAGCAGTGGCTGTGATCAGGTGTGAGATACCAATCTGCCCCAACATAGCACAACTGACAATCACCTGGACGAATAGAAGGACCCTCAGAAAATATTAGGGCGTTAAGCCTCCCCCCACTGGCATTCTAACCTAAATTCACCTAGTCTAGCCCCCCATCCCTGGATAAATCTCGTAACAATTAGAAAATTTGTGCTGCAATCGATGAAATAAAAAAAAAACTGCTCATGTGCTGATAAATAAACCGATTTTCCTGGTTGACAGCCGTCTTTGGTCCATTTGCATTGAAAAAACTTTCACTGAATGAAATACAAATTTCCTGACGCCTGCTCTCTTCCCCGACAGTGTCAGGAGTGAAAATTATGGGAGGATTCAGTTGCTCTTGAGCTTTCCATTGCTGAACTCCTCATTGATATGACCATTGTCCTCGTGCTTGTAAATTTTCTTCCCCTTCTTGCCCCCAATGTACGCCTTGTGGAAAAATCTGGCGAATAGTACGAAATAACTGAAGTACATTATCAAACTAAAGTGGACGTTAAACCTCGAGATGGAGCAGTGACTCTGTCCAGGTGTGAGATATTGATATGCCCACACATTAATAGCACAACCGACAATCATCTGGATGAGTTGGAGGGCTGTTATCACCATTGATATTGACTTTGGTGGTGAGTATCTCATGGCCTTCAGCGCATAGTAAGTGTACATTATCGAGTGCACAAAGTAGTTCATCACGACGAACCATCGGGCTGTCGATGTGTACTCGGTGTATGAGAACCAGGAGTACAGGAGAACTGTTATGTGATGATACCAATGGAGAAATATCAGTGGCTGCTTTCTCAATACTATAAACATGGTGTCACCCAGCTCCGGCAGCTTCGACAGAACGAACATCCAGGTCCAGAAGCCCGACACCCGGTCCATCAGGATAAAACTGAAAATCATTTATTATTTTTGCTTCACTTGCAGTGGATAATTGCAGTGCATAATTGAATGAGGAGGCCTAGCGCAAATTCGAGAACAGATTTTTTTTTATGGGAATTCATTTAAAATTAACAGTCAAAACAAAATTGATGAAAATCGGGAAGTGGAGCGGTTGGAAAAAACTAATTATCTCGATGAGAAGTGGTTCTGGCGAAAAAAGTGATAAGATATTTTTTGCTGGCAATTTCATTTTATAAAAAAAAGGTAATAGGATATTTTCCCGTAAATACGAGCGGCTTTGAGATAATTGAAAAAAATTAAGAGGTGGTAAAAATTGAAGAGACGTAACAAATCATTTTTTTACATTTTGTTAAACATGTAATTATCTCGGTAGTGAGAGGTGCTGAAGTATAAAGTGATAATTTATATTATTGAGTTTCCTACAAAAAAGATCTAATGCCATTTTCTCGTAGAATGAATAGTTTCCGATGTAAATGGGCAATTGAAGAAGAAAATCGAGATTGCTTCATTAGCATTAACAATTTCACTCCGGATTCAATAGGATCTACTGCCATTCCACATCGCGTGATCGAAACGTCTTTTACCGGCACGGTATGCACTCCCAAATGGTGTAATAAATAATATGTAATACATCCTGACATAATACCAATTGCTAGTTCCATGAAATCCTCGTGAGAAGATAATTTTCATTTAAAAAAAAACCTTGTTAGTCTTCATTACAACCTAAAATTTCTAAAATCCGAAATAATATTAATAAAAAACAATTAGATAGTTTTCATTAACACATAACTTTTGTAAAATTAACTTTTGAAAACATTTGATTAAATCCGTCCTTCACTAAATTGAGAACATCTTTTAAATTATCATGAGACAACTAATCTTTTTAAATCTGAAATACTGCAAATTACTGTCCAAATAAAATATAAATAAATTCAGACGAATAAGAAAAATTTAACGTCAACAATATCTCCCTTTAAAAAAATTATATTCCTCGATTCACTAGCGAACGATCGACGAAAGATTTGATTGTCAGACTGTTTGGATTATCCGAACCCCCCCCCCCCCCCCCCTAAAAATCCAAAGTCCAACTAAAAAATAATAAACCCAAAATTATCAGCCGGAAGTGGCCGCAAAGGCAAATAAAAAGCAGACACAGATAAACAACGATTCCGAAAAAAAAATTGACCAAAGTACTCAGTGATTGTCAATCCCCTAAGACCCCATGAACTTGACCTTTGAATTCAACAATGACGAAGGACAATCTCGAATTGAATCCCATCTCCCCGCAATCTCTCGTCTCCGGGGAACATGCGCCCCAACTTTCGTAAATAAACGAGTGACGCACGTGGCGTGATGTTGGCAAATTACCGGCACTCATGTATGCAGACATGAAATACGGAGGAGACATACCGCCTGGGAAAATTCACAATTCATGGAATTCTCCGCATCAATTCTCACCTCGCAGTGCATACACTCGTCACAGTCCTTTATTCTTTAATTCATGCTCAAAAACTGTGTGAATTTCGAGTATTTTTCATGGGATTTTCCAGACGATTTGTTATAGGATTTAATTGTATGGGAAGAAGTAAAATCGACTTCTAATTGGTCATGTGAAGGTAATGTAAAGGTCAAGTAGGGGTCATGCACGGGTCAAATAGGAGAAAGGTGACAACTGGGGTAATGTAAGGGTCAAATGGGAGAAAGTGACAAATGGGGTAATGTAAGGGTCAATAGAAGGACATGATAAAGGGGGTAATGTAAGGGTCAACTCGAAGAAATTGATATGTGGGGTAATGCAGGGGTCAAATGGGAGAAAGTGACAAATGGGGTAATGAAAGGGTCAAATGGGAGGAAGTGACAAATGGGGTAATGTAAGGGTCAAATGAGAGAAAGTGACAAATGGGCTAATGTAAGGGTCAAATGGGAGAATGTGACAAAGGGGGTAATGTAAGGATCAAATGGGGGAACATGACAAATGGGGTTATGTAAGGGTCAAATGGGAGAATTTAACAAATGAGGTCATGTAGGGTCAAGTGGGAGAAAGTGACACATGGGGTAATGTAAGGATCAAATGGAAGAACATGACAAATGGGATCATGTAAGGGTCAAATAGGAGAAAGTGAAAAAATGGGGTAATGTAAGTGTCAAGTAGGTATCAAGAAAAGATTAAAGAGGGTCATGTAAGGGTCGAATGTGGGTCACGAATATTTGAAATGTGAACCTTATAAAGGTCAAATGAGGATCATGTAAGGATCGGATGGAGGTCATGCCAGGTTCAAATCTACAGCAGGCAAGGGTCAATTGGGGGTCATACCAGGGTCAACTACGGGTTATATGCCAAAACGGGTAATGCAAGGGCCAAACGCGTTACATTGACACATATAAAATACCAACAAATATATTCTAGAACAATTCCCCCAGATAAGTTCTGACCTCATAGGTTATCTGTTCCCCTTGGGGTGAAACACTGTATCCTTTATACAATAAAATAATACGAGATGTTTGTACAGGCCTCAAGGAGAGGGCCCCCCAGAGAGAAAAATAAAAAAATCTGTTCTCAACTGCAATTGAAGTTTTTCTTCGTATTCGTAAAATATTCAATGCTAATTCTCACCTCGGTATGCACACACTGTGATACAATCCGTGATTTCTCAGGACGTGAATGAGCTCGGGGGCTGTTCTCGCGAAGCCAATTATCGAGAAAGTAGCGAGAACACTGTTCCAGAGGGTCAGCAAACCCCGGAGTTCGTATTTGGGTCTGCTGGCCATCCAGTATTGACCGCCAAATATGAGGACCATGTATATACCGGCGTAGTAGAAGACATTTGTCCAGTTGTTTGTCATCCAAACACGAGTGTCCTGATGGATGAATTTCTCCTCGAAGTTGAAGACGTAGGAGTAGTTGGGGAGGGTCACCTCCATATAGTCCATCTTCTGCATTGTCGATTTCTAGAAAAAGCGGGGTAAGAGGAATTTATTTTTCATTTTCAATTTGTTTTTTCAACACAAGTGGAATAATCTTGAAAATCTTACGGATGAGGGTCAAGTGGTTTGTCAGAGTCAAGTGACCCTGGAGGTGTTTGGAGCTCTGAGTTATATTGTTTGAAGGCAGAATGAGGGTTAAGGATCTGTGGGACTCCAATGACTGCATTAACCCACTTGACCTTCAAATTCAAACGCCCTTGGGGGGCGCTTGACCCTTCACGCTCAGGGTTAAATGACTGTCAAGGTCAGATGACCCTCTTTTTTAGGAGTTGAGTAGCAAATGAGTTTGAAAGTTCGGTAGAGGATGATGAATGGCTGACTTTATGACATTTTGGGAAAATAGATCTAGTGAGGGACTAATTTACGATCGATCATATTCCGCACTCAAGAGCGGTTTAATCGTAAACAGATGTGGAAATTAGGAGGACTCTGATCCGTTTCGAGTCATAAAATTATATTTCATTTTTTCGTATCCCTGAGAACGTTCTCCCGCTGACAGTTTTATCTGTCTTAGGATAAGTCCTCTAGGACAGACGTGTCTTCCTCGTGCAAATAATGAAAATTTATTGCAGTAATTCGCTGCATTTCAAGATTCATCTATTTACTTGCATCTATATTCTAAGAAGTATAAAATAATTTTGAGAGTGTAACAACCCTTTTGGGGTTTAATAAACGTTTTTGGACCCCCTCGTAAGAGATAATGAGAGGCCGACATTCAGCCGGTGGTCGGCCGACATTGGTCCAGTCTCTGTCTACTATCGGCAATTTCTCATCTGGTCCTGGGACCCTGGACTCTAATCAATTAGACCCTTATATCCAGTCAAACTCTCGCCCTTAAAAGGTCTTAAGGAGCACTTGACCCTCAAGCCACTTCTGAACCCAATCTGTCTCATTTCCTCATGCGTAAATTCCAACTAAATAATTACAATTCACCTTTCCCAATATTTGAATGCCACTAAAAAGTTATCATCAATGAAGTTTTTTTAAGTTGAGTACAAAATGATTTCCAAGGTCGAATTACATTTCCGGGGTTAAATGGCCGTTTTCGGTCCACCTGGTAAGGGATAATGAGTGGCCGACATTTAGCCGGTGGTCGGCCGACATTGGTCCAGTCTCGGTCTACCATCGGCAACTTCTCATCTGGTCCCGGGACCCTGGACTCTAATCAATTAGGCCCTTAAATCCAGTCAACTCTGAACCTTAAAAGGCCTTAAGGAGCAAAAGGCCTTAAGGAGCCCTTGGCCCTCAAGCCACTTCTGAACCCAATCTCTCTCATTTCTTCATGCGTAAATTCCAAGTAAATAATTACAATTCACATTTCCCAATATTTGAATGCCACTAAATAGTTATCGTCAATGAAGTTTTTTTAAGTTGAGTACAAAATGATTTCCAAGGTCGAATTACATTTCCGGGGTTAAATGGCTGTTTTCGGCCCACCTGGTAAGGAATAATGAGTGGCCGACATTCAGCCGGTGGTCAGCCGACATTGGTCCAGTCTCGGTGTACACTGAGAGAAAAATTTAGTTTTGCC
>JAPYZM010002861.1:0-23187 GCA_030522845.1 Psyttalia concolor
TTCCGGTTTGTCGTCAATTTCTACAGATTATTGTTAATATCGACGAAAGCGAGCGGTAAATCGTTATGAAATTAGTGTGAATATTTTTTATATTTTTTTCCATATTTTGATAAAACTTTTAGATTTTAATCCTCAACCGAAACAAAATAATGGATTTTCCCATAAGCCGCTAGCTTAAATCCGGATTATTCAAAATTGATTCTTTACAAATCTAAAACGGTAAATAAATCTCGCAAAAAATTGCGATTAAAAAATCCAATAACATTTTGCAGCTATTCTTTATAGTTTTCAAAATTCTTAAAAAATTGTGTGACTGATGAGCTACTTTAAAAAAAGTCAAACTACTTTTTCCTCAAAATTCAAGGTAGGACAGTGTAATTAATGGGCGGAAAGTATTTCGGATCGGTGCCATAGGTGGTAATTCCTTCTCAATATATTTAGTCCACAAATAACTGAAGAAAAAAATCCGATATTTTCAGATCGGCAATCCAACTCCGGGACCTTCCGAAATCGGTTTCCATATCAACTCCGATCGACAGAAAAAAATTTATTAAACTGAATACGACAACTTAGACTTCGCAACCGCATGAAAGACGACCGCCACTCATGAGAGTAGATTTCTTTATATGGACCTTTCAGCCGTCAAGACTTTCCCAAACCCACGCCCGTATCTCTGTCAAAGTTGTAATAAAAGCTATCAAACGAGTCGCCATATTAGGCGATTCAACAATTACCAAAAAAAAAAAATCTACATCTCTGATTCCCCCGGTCTGTCCATACGCTATTCACCTCACAATAACCGGATGTGTTACCGTTTAATCTCGGGAAAGAAAAAAAACTTCCCAACCGTACAAGTCTCTTACATAAATTCTCCGTCTTCAATTAATCACAAACGATTTCATTCACAAAAAATGTGTCAACGAGATGTTGTTTGTATCGTGAGACCTTGCACCCACTAATTTTGTTTTTTTTCATTCGCTCATGGAATATTGATACTGCGATGTACTTGATCTCAATGAGCGCATGGTTCTAACAAAAGAGAATAAGATCCTTGGACTCGCCCAACACTTTAGTAATTAATTCAGCCAATGTCCCTGAATAATGATTAAATAATCGCTGTCCACGAATTTAATAATGGACAATCCAAAATGGCCGCGAAGCGGATATTGTCAATTTGTCTTCCCAGCTGTTTCGTTATTATTGGTTAATGATTATTGCACTGAGAATGATTTTTGTTTGTGTGCCCGGTCGTAGACTCCAGTTCTTTGTACGACGCCTGACGAACTGGAAGCGGCGAGAAGTGGCTGGAACGTGGATCCCCAAACTCAGTACCACATTCAGACTGATGAAGGCCCCGAGAGATATTTTCGTTTCCAAACTCTCAACGGACAATTCAGGAAGGAGAAGAGACTCGAGGATGGTACGGTCATTGGTACAGAGGGCTGGCTAGATCCTCTAGGTTACTTGAGAATTAAAGACTACATTGCTGATAGCAATGGATACAGAATACTCAGGTACGTACTGGCTTTCAGTCTCTTAGTTTCCTAATAATCCAGTGTCCGCCTGATGGATTGGACCTAGAGTCCAGAGTGGCCTCTGGGTTATCTCCATAAGCTCTGGATGTTCTCAACAAGCCCAGAGTTCAACTCTGGGTCTGATCCACTGGAGCTCATGTCACCAACGATAAACCATAAACAGCTACAAACATTGACTGACCCAGAAAATTCTCTCACCAGGTCAAAGACCATTTTCGTTGGTAAAGACAAGTCCACCGGGGATGCAGTGGCAATAAGTCGACGGCTGCCAGCACAAACTGGCATTCTGGTGCAGCCTCGAAGACCTCCAAACCCATTCAGGTAATGATTCTCTTTCCGGTAATAGTTCGTTATACCGACTCCCAACTTTTTATTGGAAAACTGAATGAAAGTTGTTATGATATAGTTGGGATGCGATGGGAAATAACAATTCTGGTGGCGGAACTTTCGTTGCTTTAAATGAATTGATGATGTCAAGACATAATGAATTGATAGTCAGTATGCTTGGGAAGTTGTACGGGCCCTTCCCCACTCCTTCCCTACTGAAGGTAAATAAATTTTAAAAATTTAAATAAATTAAATAGAATCAATTGAACGTGGGGAAAGGTATAACAAACCTCTCCAGCACTTGGCGTTACCCAGGGTTCACGACGGGGCCGCGGCTGGAATGAACCCCAGAAGGCACACCATGGTGCTCAAAGGTGTTCATCTCCCACCCACCTAACTGTTCACCTGAGTGACTGCGCCTCGATTTCATTGCGGATTATACTTAGTTTAGGCACTAACTGATGAATCCATTCAGTTTCCTAGCAAAGTTGCGTGGAGTCAATATACGTCTTAATTACCCTCTTCACCCAATATCACCAGAACAAAATAGCACATTATGTCATCAGGCGATAAAATACTCTTGCCGTATTGCTTCTAGGTCTTTCTCGTACGGGAATCGGTATTACATACTTCCCAAACTTGAAAACCCTAAAATCACTACGGCAAAATGTGATGCCGGATGGGCGTTATGGGGTTTTTTCCTCGCGTGGTTGGCCACCTCGCCTCCGGCTCAGTTTGCCAAACACCACGCGAGCAAAAAACCCCAGAACGCCCATCCGGCAATATACTATTATGCCATAGGTGCCCGTAATCACGCGATTCTAACCTCACATCGCTCGGTTAAATCGCGGATTACGGCCACAATGACATAAAATATTCTATGGAACTTGTGCGTAATGGTGCATAATATACTAATCTGACGAATGTGGCTTTATAATCCGAGCCGAAGGCGAGGATTATAATCACATGAGTCAGATAATACTTTTATCGCCAAGTAACGTATAATATTTATCGGGCGACAGGGACGAAAAAGTGATTTCCAGTCAGCTGTTGTCCACAAAAAAACTGACATTGATATCCCGTAATTTACAGACAATCGGCATATCAAGAATTCACTGACAATAGCATCGAGGGAGCTGTACCAATAAAACCAACATATCGAAGTAACGTACAACGAGCGACAGTGGTACCACCGATAGCAGCTGACGAAACTTACAGTGAGCTGACCAAGCCCTCGAGGAATTACAGTCCATATCAGATCCAAACCTCCCGAAGGCAGTCTTACAGAAACTCATACTATTCGCCCTCCCAAATATCAGAGCCTGCACAGGAGATAGAACCACCGATCAACAACTACAGAAATATCCGACGATACAGAACAGGTCGATTTAATAATAATAATAATAATATAGCAAGAGAGAGGAGTGACCTCTACGAGGGATTCCCCCCTTACGATGGAACCCACACAGTGTCCAATGGATTTCAATATTATTTAAAGAGACAATATCATGAAGAGGAGCAAAAACCAAATGAAAAAGTTGGCTCCTTCGGTTACATAGATCCATTTGGAATTCGCCGAGTCATTTATTATAAAACCGATGACAATAATGGTTTTCTTCATAAGAAAAACAACCGTTATGTCGGCCTTGCTGCGACCCCCTATGATCCTCTGCCAATCAAATCATCAAAGTGAGATGCGTTGATGGTTATAGGGAGGAAAGAGAAAATATTGTTGTAAAATATTTGTTTATTTGAGAGAAATATTTGTTCTTTTTTAATAGTATTTCTTCAGGCGAGTTTTTTCTGGTGATTTTGATTGGATTGCAATGATGACAGCCATATTGGTCTAGACGATCCCTAACGATAGGTAGATCGGTCATGACCTTTAATTGACGCTCTCAATAATCACTAAAATTAAAATATCTGAGGAAAGAATGGGATTTAGAAAGTTGTTAATGTTTAGAGAGACCCCCCCACTTTTTTTTTAAAGTGAGGTTATTTTGTGCGTCTGTAAATCTCAAAACCGGGGATTGTCGGAAATGATTAGGTCGAAAGTTACAGGCTCTAGGATTTCTCTTACCTTATCACTCGTTGCGAGGTCTGGGACCAACGGCGTGGACCGGGTGGTGTGTCTGATCCCAGAGACAACACATGTTGACACAGAAGCAGACGAGGGCAACACAAAGCCAATCTCAAAAGTGATCAGCAATCCCTCCGACAGCTGACCCACACAAGTCCTCCGGGCCTTCTGTCGGCACGTAAATATGAGGAATCTTTTTAAGAAGAAGAATTTCCACGTGTGGACAAACTGTCAGAGAGACCAATGAATCCTTTTGGTGGCGGGGTGACACTGGGTTCTCACCATGAGCACTCAAAAATTTCAGAATTGAGTTTTAAAGGCACTGTTCTACGCACAATTCTCCGATACACCGATTCTCGAACGGCTCACTCACTTCAGCGCACCCGATACTGAGCCCCAAACAGCCGAAACCCCTGACACCTTTTGTTTTGATGCGCCGTCGCCTTCTAAATTTCACGTAAACAAACATTCGTTTAATATACTAACCATTCCTCGACAAGTGTATTTAAAGTGCTATAAAAGCCAAGTCGAAACTATTGAATTTTCTGGGAGTTATTAAAAATTATTGGAAATTATTTTGGAGGGCCTTTGCTCACATTCCTCTCGTCATCATTGAAGTCTAATTAGAATTACCTGGAAACGATTCCTCCGATGGAATTCAACCTCGAAAGGTCAGATAATTCTCTCAAATAAATACATATTCAGCGCAAATTATTTGGTTTTTTTTTCCAGTGTACTCTCATATCTACAATTTGCAAACTACTGAACCTTAGAATATTTTCTTGCACTTGATATTTTCCACTTGAATTTTAATTGGAAAATAAACTACGAAATTTACGCGTTTTCAATAGGTAAATGCCATATTGAAGAAAGAATAATAATTGTAATAATGTTTTCCGGAGATGTGCACTTATATTCCTCGTTCGCTGAATTAATTTTTCGACTCACAAAAATCTCCATTCACCAGCCATCACAAGTCACTTATACAGGAACGAGTTATTTTGTTGAGATTACATTCATTGCCTCGATGGTCACAATGCATTTTCATCATTGCCCATAAAAAAATAGTTTCACCTTGTGGTACGTCTAAAAATTGTGCTTCTGGAAATTACTTCGGATAAATGAATTTTGATCTCGAGGCAACTAATCCTTAATAACTCGTATTTAAATAGTTTACTCTGTATTCTCTACCTCTTCTACATGGCTACGTAAAATAATAGTTGAAATTAGCACAAATATCTCAGTTCACCGGATTATTTATTCATTAATTTTGCTTTGTACACGTAATTGTTATTAACGTGGAGATATAAAAAGTCACTAATATAATTATAGAAAATTCATCGATACGATTGAGTTTTGGCTTAACGATCAGAGAGAGAAAAAGGGAGTGAGAGTGAAAAATCAAAAATTAATTGACGATGATTTACGATGTCAACACTTGAGTTGAGAAATAAAAGTATTGCAAATAATGTAATAAAAATATTTGTTTCATTTAATGTTTGCAGTGAGGTTGTGAGATAATGAAGGCACTATTGAATAGAATTTTTCTGTATTACATCAGATCAGTAATTACATAAACATTATTATTGAATTGTTCATCAGCTGATGTTCGTCAGGAAAGGGAAGAAAAAAAACGATATTGCAAGCGATTCTCGGACATTTTCTAGTATAATATTTGATAAATAATTCATAAACTGACTGTGGCTGACCCACAGTGATTCTTGAGTATTTCAATGTGTTTTTTTTTCCTCTGCGCAGTGATGATATTTATAAACGATAATTTTTATTATCCTGCTGTATTTGTTGATTGAAGGGCTGTGGATTTTTTTGGGCGGCTTCTCGTGCGGCGTTCTCCTAGAAGGTGAAAGAAAAACAATATCAGGTAATTGGGTAGAGTGAAAATCAATCGGATTTATCGTATTTCACCTCTTGTTGACGTATCCCAGCGTAAATGAGATCAAGACCCTTCTGAATTTCCTCGCTGACTGGTGGTGGAGTGGGAATGTGATCGCCAGTTGCGTGGAAGCCAGTCTCATCGGCAGTATAGTGAATTGTGATTATTTGACCTTCGGGACTGGTGTAGGAGTAGCTACCCTGTTGGACGAGAGCTTCGGCCTTATTCTCACCTTCGCCGATGGTCTTTACGTAGCCACTCTCTTCTGCGACAATGTTGTTGCCAGTCTCATAACTACAACAAATGAGCAGAAAAGTGGGAAAATGTCAAGATATGATATTAGGTGGTAGACTAACTGGGTTTCAAGTTTTTGGAACTGACAAAGTGCGGAGTCTCTTCCAGAGAATTAATAGTGTATTTCGGAACAAGTGAAAAAAAATGGTTTTTGGCGAGTGGGAGGTTTATGTCATGAGCTGCAGGTGATATAAGCCCACGAGTCCAAAGCCACTTTTTTCACGTGTTACGAACGGCATTTTTCATCTCAATGTGTCGAAATAGTATATTTCGTAACAAGTGAAAAAAAAATGGTTTTTGGCGACTGGGAGGCTTATATCACGAGCCGAAGGCGAGTGATATAATCCCACGATTCAAAAACCACTTTTATCCCACTACGAACAATATTTGCCATCTCAATGTGTCGAAAAAGCACTTTTCAGTCACTCGACGCGAATTGGAGAGTGACTGAAAAGTTACTTTTCCGACACAGCGTGATGAAATAGTACATTTCATGCATCCGAGCCTTGGATATTTTTCATCGACGCTTCGCGTCGAGTGACTGAAAAGTAACTTTTCCGACACATTGAGATGAAAACTATTGTTCGTAACACGTGAAAAAAGTGGTTTTTGACTCGTGGGAGTATATCACTCGCCAAAAAGCATTTTTTTTCATTTGTTACGAAATATACTATTTCATCACGCTGTGTCGGAAAAGTGCTTTTTCGACACATTGAGATGAAAAATATTGTTCGTACCACGTGAAAAAAGTGATTTTTCACTCGCCTTCGGCTCGTGATATAAACCTCCCACTCGCCAAAAACCTTTTTCTTTCACTCGTTACGAAATAGTATATTTTGACACTAGGCCGTGAAGAACTTTTCTGGCGGATATGAGGTTACAGAACGAGCGGAAGGCGAGGTACCTTATGGGGTTTTTGGCTCGCGTGGTTGGCCACCTCGCCTTCGGCTCGGTTTGCCAAACGCCACGCGAGCAAAAAACCCCATAACGGCCATCCGGCAATATACTATTGTCACGATGCCCGTGGGCGGTGTTTCACGGACGCGAAGCGGCCGTGAAGTAGTGCTTCACGGACTGAGTAACAAAATATACTATTTCGTGACGTGGGACCTGAGAAATGCCAGTTTCGTGGGGCGCAGCGACACGAAAACGGGATTTTTCACGTCCCGCGACACGAAAAAGTACTTTTTCGCACCACGTAAAGGATAATAACGTAATAGTATATTTCGTAACAAGAGAAAAAAAATGGTTTTTGGCGAGTGATATAATCCCACGAGTAAAAAACCGTTTTTTTCACGTGTTACGAACAATATTTTTCATCTCAGTGTGTCGAAAAAGCACTTTTAGTCACTCGACGCGAAGCGGAGAGTGACTGAAAAGTTACTTTGCCGACACAGCGTGATGAAAATGAAGGAGTTTTACTCACGTGCTTACCCTCGCCTTCGGCTCAGGTGGTAATCCTGCACGTGAGCAAGCTCTCTTTATTTTACCTCCCTAGGTGAGGAATATACTATTCCGTACTGCTCTTCACTTTTCCTCGCCCGGGAATTTTTCAGGTCCGGCGGCATGAAAAAGTACTTTTCCGTACTGCTCTTCACTTTTTCTCGTCCGGGGATTGGTACGGGCCTTTGCCCGAACTCGAAACAGTGAAAATCACTACGAGCTTCTGGTGCTCGAAAAAATTGGTGAAATTCCAGAATAATTGTTCCAATACCTAATTACAATTTTATATCGTCAACTATTTTATCAATCTGATAAATAAAATTGAAGACTAAGTAAACTTCAAATTTTGCAGGTTAAACTCCAAATACCAGTCCTAAAATAATGATCAATGCCTGTCTCTGTACACTAGATATCATGACTAATTATTCTTTCGTATGTAATATTCTCGAGACCCATTTCTACCTAGTTCTGTATGTTCCATCGTGCTCTTGCTCTTTGTTCCATTGCAAAATGGGCACGTATGTAGTGGTACTGAATTGTCTGTCATTATTTGTTGGCCTTTGATGCTCCTCTTGATATTGTCCTGACGTTGACTGTTGAGGTGGCGAGTGCTGTTGCCGGCCTGGATGATAATTTTGGCCGAATACTGTGCCGATTACCATTAATAATGCCTAAAAAAAAATAATAGTAACCAATTCATGGATTCGGAGAGAAATGAAGAGCTCGGTACACTGACTTTATCTCAATTTATTGATCGGTAAAGGAAAGTTTGTCGCCTGCTCCACTTAATACTCATCAAATCCGGCAAAATAATGAGCCACTTGGCGATAATGATCATAAAACACTTGAGATTTTATTCAATTCGTTGGTTCAGTGTCGATGGGCTATCGAAGGAATAGTGCAAAGTGAGATCACACCGGAGATGAGTGAAAGTGAAAAGTAAAATGCCAGGCCGGGTCATTTAACTCTTGACCCGTTAACCAATTCATCCTCAGATGCCATCATTGCATGTAGCATCCATTCCCTCTATCCAATTTATTCATTTCTCATTAATCAATTCGGGTTTTCACATTTGCATAAGACAACTATTTTTTACATCTCCAAATTTCTCGCTTTATCTGCAATTTTTAACCACTAATTCACGTAATCGATGAATATAAAAATATACAAAAATTCATATGTCATTATTGTCGCTGTAAATTGTCACGAGTGATTGACTCGGTGAGTTTATTTGGCCGAAGAAAATGCTTATTTCCTGACTTACCAGATATTTCATATTTAGCTCCTTGAGAAGAAAGTGATTGTTTACTGGAGAAGCAGACGGTGTGCGGTTGTAATGAATAATATTGAAGTAATTATTAATCTTATTGGAGTAGAATCACTCAAGAAACACAAAGTACTCTGTGTCCTGCTGGAGGAAAGAAATCAGCTTTTATACGGACTCTCACTTTACCACCTCCAGCCAGAGGAGTTCATGAATTATGAACGTAAATATCTATGGATTACGGGAGGGCAATTTGGTGGTAGTCTTTTCTTGACAATTAAAGGGAAGTCGTGATAATACGGCCGTTGCCGGTCGTGCAAATCATATCTGAAGGAAATACATTTTAATCTGTTATTGTTGGTAGCTTTTTTTTTAGTCAATCACGGAAAATGTAAAGACAATTGCTCGATATTTTGTCATGGATTGTCCAGACAATTATTGAGGGGGGGTTTTTTTTGGAGGTTATTGTCGGTGTCCTTTCGTCTTGGGTTTGACATAAGTTCACATTTTGATTGCCTTCGTTTGGTCTGCTGCTGGGAGTATGCGATGCACTATTTCGTAAGATTTCGTATAAATATATGTGAGAACATCCGAGGAGCAGTAGTGAGGAAGGCACTGTTACTTTCACATGGCCTTCGCGATTGCAGATGCATAAAATTCAGAAGCTGGTGTATCAATGACCTGTACTATGAAACTTTCCTCTTCATCCCAGACACAATCGTTTAATAAGACGCCGTCCGCAGTAAAATTAGCAGATGGAAATTTATTAACTGAAATTTAAGCGGGAGAGAGGTTTAGAAAAATGTCTGGTGCAGACATTTGTTTTGACATAAAACAAAGTAAAATCATTGGTATCAATGATTAGAATATAATGTCAATACTTCTTTGTGGAATTTATTGTGATGTGCAGGCGTACTCCATCAGCTCTTCCACTTTTCCGGGAGGTGGGTAGCTAGAGGTGGTGTTAATATTTTATTAATGGGGGCAGGAATTATGGGCGGGTCGCGGGGGAATCAGCTGGTGGAAAAACTAATCGAATGGATTTTTTACATTCGTTAATTTTTCCGAGGTCAATCCTCTTTTGGGATCAATTTGGTGGATTTTTTAGGGCCGGAGGGAATAAATTCTTTTCTCAAGGCTTTAATAAATTCAATAGAAATAATTAAATTAATTGGTACCTCAAACTGTAGGTGGTATTCTCATCCGATGGCAGTAATGGCTTTTGATATGAGGATTTCGGAGTAGATTTCATGGGAGGATTTGATGATTGGACGGGTTGATAACTCAGTCTCATAGTCGTCTCGCCCTCCGTTGGAATATCGAAGGGCTGATACACTCGGATAGGCTTGAATGACTTAATTTGTGTGAGATCTTTCGGATCGTTGGGAAAATAGGACAATTTCTGGATCGTACAGCCTATGAAGATTGAAAATAAATTGAGCCAAGTTCCCCAATAACTATTTTATCAAAAAAGAAACAGAAAACCAGACGAATTGAGTGAAAAATTCCACTAAAAAAATCTATTCCTCTTTTTCTGGTGGAGTTTATCTCCTGGGATTTTGTTTATTTTTCTACTCGAATCCTGTGAGGCAAGACAGGCCGAAAGTAAGGGATGGAGCTTGAAAAAATTGTCCCCAATAATTGTAATACAAAAAATGTGACGAGAAAAATCCATTCGGTTTTGTATTAAATTATTTTCATGCCTGAAATACATTCAATTTACCTTCGAGTGGCTTACGAGAAGGCTCCAGATTATCCTTGGGTGGAAAAGGAACAGCAGGAGCTTCACATTTCCACGTAAAACTATTCTTTTGAGTTGTTAAATCTTCCATTGGCCCTCTACCTGACCACATCTTTGAGCACGGCAGGCGTGGAATCTCCGGCGTTACCGACCAGTTTCCCAAATAGCTCAACTGAATTTGGCACATTGGAAAATTACAAAATACTTAAGAGTGAATAATAAACAGAAAACAAGGAAAAAAAAAGTCTTATAAAATGATGACATGACAAAGAATATAGAGATAAATTGTACTCTGTGAATTGTGTCGTGGGATAGCGGGCAAGAAGATAATTGAGCAGCTGATGAGGGTTTGATTGGCAACCGTCTGTCACCTCCACACCCAAAATAACTCAAATTATAAGTTGTATTGTCGTCAGAGCAACAACCGGCGTTCAATATATTTTCCGTGTTCTGCATGGTAAATGGCTTCCTCACTGATTGTTTATTGGGCCAATAGCTGAGGCGATACGTTGTACAGCCATCTAATGCTGTTAATGGAGGCTGGTATTTAGCTTTCCTCTTCCACGGATAGTCCTCCTATCGACAGTATAAAATAAAATGGCTCCATTAGTCCCAAAAACGGCGAGAATCGTCAATAAATCAAAATCGACAACGACAAAATTAGATAACTTGACTCATTGGATTTTTCTTCCTGTGAATTCCTACCTTTGCCGGCGACGGATTCGGCCAGTAACTGAGGTTATAGGTCGTACAATCTTCAACTGGTACATTCCCTTTCGTATATTGTCGAATGGGCTTGAAGGAGGTAATGGGAATCCGACATCCAGACTCGTAATAACTCAATTTGTAAGTCGTGTCACCTTTGTCATTAAATTCAATGAATATGGTTAATTTGTGAGGACAATTAATTGTCAATGTGTCATAATAATTGTACATTACACGATAGATTGGCTTTTGGACAGCACAAATTGGCTTCGCTCTTGAAAGCCTTCAATTTTGGCATCGATTTCCAAGTGTAATCGCACCGGTTTGTCGTGACATTTAGCATTGGACCTCTCCCCAACCACTGCTTGTCACACGGTATCATGGGAGATTTTGGTTGGGTCAGGCCCCAATTGCCCAAGTAGCTCAACTAAAATGCCAACGAGAGGGGCAATCAGTGGTAATACATGGAGTGCAAGTGTGCAAAGTAATTACTTTGTGAGTTGTATCGTCGGTCATGGATCCATCGCCAACAGTGAGTGAAGCCTCATGTTTAAAAGGTTTTACTCTGGAACCTGGTTCCTTGCACCAATATGACCTTTCATACGTTGTATATCTTTCCATTGGATTGCGACTCCTCCAGAAGGTCTGAGTATCGGTAATTAGACATCCTTTCATTACACTCATGAATGGAGAGACCAGAGAGAAAATAGGAATGAAGGATTTTCATGATAACGACAACTCAATTTGCTTTCATCAATGAAAGGAGTAATTGGGTTTGTCAATGGACAATTAGAGAAGAATTCAATGAAATTAGGGTATACACGAATTGGAGCAAACGATTTTGGCACTTCTGGCTGCACATATCTGAAGATTTTGGATTTGGCGACACAGCAGCAGCAGCAGTTGCAGTTTCCATCGTGGTCCACCTGCAGATTTGAACAATTAATATGGATCTCAGTTGATAGCATTGATTGTGGGAAAAATATCGAGTGAACATACGCAAATGGCCTTTTTCATTAAAATTATTGGGCGGCGATGTCGAGACAACGGGGGATGGCTATTAAAAAAGTAAATATAGAAATGATTAACAATTAGTCTTAATAAATTAATATTCACCGAGATGGAGGGCAAATTTCCATATTTCAGATAAATTTTTCATCAATTGCAGAGCGTACGACACGAGAAAAAAAAATGACTGGCGAGCATTAATTTTTAACTTCCCGATATGGAGTTATTGGTTTCACCCCAAAAATGAAAATCGCTAATTTTGTGAAATGTCGACGTTCCACGACCAGGAGAAATCCCCCAGATGTTTTTTATCGAGTTGTGTGTGTGTGGTCACGTTTCCGGAGGAACGGATAGTGCGCTGGGAAAATTTTTTGCGGCGATCGATAGATCTCATCAAGGATAAGATCGGATTAGTTCGGGAGTGAAATCGCCCCACCCCATTTTGAGTTTTTTCTAAGATAAGGATTACAAGAAATTTGGATTCTTCAATTTCTATCGTTCACGCTCCCGCGCAGGCGTGTCATCCGGTCGAAGGGATTTTGATCGCGATCGATAGCCATTGACTTTGTCTACATTCCATTCGGACGGGAGTAATTTCGCCCCGCCCCTTAATTTTTTAGGTTAATATTTCAGTCTATCGGGGAGATCGTTGCGAGGCTCGCCAAGGGCGGAGTGAAAGAAAAAAATGGCGTTACGAATTGTGTTGAGAATTAGTCGGGAAGGTAGTAGTTCAACGCAACAACAACGACCAACAACCCCGACCAATTTGTTTTTTTTTCTCAGTTTTCAATGATAATTGTAGAAAATGCGTAGTATAAAAAGTAATTTATTATATTTTTACAATCTTCTTGTAACGATAGAGTAAGAAAAGCATTCCGTCATTATCGGATCGATTATTTGGCATGAAATCACTAGTGATATTGATTATGTACAAATTTGTTCTCGTCAAAATGAAACTCCCAACGGTTTTGATGATTCGTACGAGCCAATGGGCAATTTTGATTGAATTTTCCCCCAATTTTACTGGGGTTCAGGTATAGGTGAAGCCAATTCTTTGGATTATCTGGGGCGAGTGTGTCGTGGCAACTGCCAGTAGAAGTGGTACATCTGCCGCGTCCAGATCCAAAGCACTCGTCAAATTGGCAAGATTAATACTACATACATCCATTGTCATGATCATCTGGGCCAGGGCTCCACTTCTCAGCCACAATTCTCGCATTTTAGATTCCAATATGGTGAAACAATGCAGGGGAGATTTTTCCCTAGTCCACAGATAAACAAAGGCCTCCAGCATTTGGGAGATTAATCTTGACATGCCCACTGGCAGTTGGGAATTAAACGTTGGTGATTTATTGGAAACAAGTCCGACCTGCCAATTGTCAATATCAGCCACGATACAAAGGGTCTCCGTGATTGAGTAATCAAAAGGTGAATATCTAGTGGACATGCTGATATCATCGACTAGCTCTGACAATCGACTGTCCATTGGTGGACTGATGAGGCTATTTATACTTTTTTTCCCACCAATTTCCTTCTTGATTTGACCAGTTGCAGTGGATTTTTTTAGCAAGCCCTGGACGATCAGGCCCGCGGTATAGCCAACCTCAGGCAAACAAATTTCTCCATCTGATTTTGCCATTGATCTCTGCAGGAGAGTATCTGTATAGCCGTACATTTCGTCAAGGTCTTCTTGTTTCTTCACTGAATCATCTTTCTCGCACCTGAAAAAATAGTTTGGAAAATTTTAGGTCGATTCTAAGAGTCGAGCGACCAGGTTAGTCGATTGTCATTCGATCGTTGGTCGATTGTAATGTCGAGTCTGGGTAGCTTAAACGACCTACAATCGAGTTCCCTGAAAGCCGATTGCGAGTCGACTCAAATCGTTTCAATCGAAATGAAATTAACATTGAGACTCGATTCCAACAGATGTCCAGCTTGAATCGACTCGCAATCGACTTTCAGGAAACTCGATTGTAGCTCGTTTTAGCTACCTACACTCGACATCACAATCGACCATCGATCGAATGGCAATCGACTAAGCGGGTCACTCGATTCTTAGAATCTCCAGTCAGTCGAATTTGAATCGACGTGTCCGTTAGGGTTCCGTATATCCACCCCGACGCAAGTGAAAAAAAATGATTTCGTAAGTGCAATAAAACCTCGTCAAATGCCACAGAAAAATTAAAAGTTAGAAGGCACAAAAAAAAATAATAAACAGAATTCAATTACCTGGGCATCGGTAATTCTATAAAATTATTAGCCTCCAGAAGTTGATCGACCGTCGACGGATCAGCTCGACGATTGCGCCCACCTCGTATTCCAATGTTCGAGGATGCGCCACAAGTTCGTAAAACTTCAGTTGCATTGGTGGGCGTTTCCAGGAGAAGTTTGCTACTCTCAAAATGTCCACTTCCACTCGAGCCATTACACTTGGGGCAGGAGACGCCGAATGATCTGTCCTTACTGAACGATGTGCCAGGTCGTTGGATACTCTTCGACGACTCGGGGAAATTCCTCTGAAGAATTTTCCGTAAAACCCCTTCCGGTAATTGGGCAGAGGTGCTTGGCACTCGTGTAAATGCAAATGAACATTGACAGCTGCAATTTTGATTCGTCTGTGTCGTTGAATTTCCAATTAAACTTTTCTCTTCACCCCCAACAGTGAAAAAAATCTGACTCTGTTTGTTCCTGTCGTACTCAATCTGCGAGAAAAAAATGGCCGTTTCATCCGAGCCATTGGCATTGAGTGAAACTTCCTTGATTGGATCAAAATCATTTTGAAGGAAAATCGGCTCCTGCATTGCTTTAGAACCGAATGCCAATCCCTCGGAATTTCTAAAGTCAGACTTGTCATCTAATTCATCAAACGCCAGCAAAGTATTGGCGTTGATTTTCTCGTCGTTAATCATTATCTTAACAAGACTTGAACAATTCACATCCTTCGCTGTCCCATCTAAATCATCCTGACAAGAGTCCAATTTCAGTGGAACTTTATCCTTCAAGCTTTCTAAATTGAGATTCTTATTCAAACTTGTGGTTTTCCTCAATCTTGGAATGTTGGAGTCCTCACTTTTCTTAACTAAAAATGACTTATTCAATGTTTTGCTGGGTTCGACTATTGTTTTTTTCTTCAAACACCCGATGGAGCCACCGTCCACGTTGTCAGCATCATTCGTCAGAGATCTTAGTGACGCTGAGCCAGGCCGAAGAGATGAGTAACAAGAAGATGAGGAGGATGAGGAGGCGGCTGGCAATGCCGAGGCCGTCGCCGATGTTGAAAGAGTGAAAGGCTCAAGGTAAGGAATTTTCTTCTGCTTCTTCTCGATAATCGCCAGAGCTTCTCGCACATCACCACCCGAACCATCGCGACGCTGATGATGTCTCCTGACAATGGCACAGCGGACGAAGTAGGAGAGAAATTTTAATATTGCCTCAATTAAATCCTGCTTGTTAGCATCACCAGTTACTATAGTGTGGACTTTTTTCGAGGGATTTCCCAGGGTTCCATACAAATCACTCAACTGCGACCACAGTGGATTGCACGGATACTTGGTCTTCATACTTTCTAACCATACTCTTTCGTCCCCCCTTACAACGGTATTGACCCACCCCAGATGGTACGTCAAAATAGCAGTGACTAGGGTGCTTAAAAAAAAATTGGTCGGTTTAGTGTCCAATGTATTCAGCAACTGGCACATCTGTTGGAAATTACGACAGAGCATACTAGTTCTTCGGTCCACTGAAATTGATTTATTGAGAATGATCTCGTGCCATATTGAGGGATCACTGCCATTGTCTTTTCTAGTTACCAGGAGACGGAGTAGCCAGCAGGTGCAACGAAAGGAGGCTCGATGTAAGCGCTCGATGAGCTCTCGTTGTTTGCCAGTGGTAATGCACGTCTGGCAAAGCCGATCGAGTATTGCCTCTAATTGGGACGCATGCTCGAACAGCCTGAGCTCCATTTCTTTTTCTCGCTCGGGGGTCAATTTTATCATTATCGTGAGACCTAGGCGTGTCTTGTGTCGTCGTCTACTGGAGTCGCATATGTCGTCGCAGGTGGAGGAAGTGCGATTGTCAGTGGGGACCTGCAGACTGATCAGCTCGTCCATCTGATTATTCAACTCCGTCGAGTGGTTCAAGGATGTCGATACAGCGCGAAACCATCTTCGACGGAGACTTGGGAAACTCCCGAAACCTGATGATGATCCACTGGTCATGGTAGACTCCAATGATTGCTCTGATGGACTGTCTACTGCTGGAGAGAGTGGCAATAGTGGGACGTCAAAGTCCCAGCCACTGCAGGTACTTGAACATGTTGATGTCTTTCTCAGACTGTTTGCCGATGGATTTCCTGAGGTTAGGTTAGAGAGAGTGTTTCTCATGCTGTCGTTACTTGAATTCAACTCGTTGGTGGTGTTGTTGTTGTTTAATAATGATATTCGCAGACTGTCATCCGTCAATTTATCGTTGCTCCTGCGAATTATGTGGTCTGGTGCTGGGAATACTTTTGTACACATTATGCAGCGTGGAAATTCTAGGGTGTGAATTTTGAAAAGAGCTCCTCTGTAGGTCATTGCCACTGCTCCAAATACCATTTCACTCAATAAATTTATGTTATCGTAGACTTCTTTCTCGCACTGAAATTAATATCAAAGTTTTAGTTCAGTTTTTATTTTGTTAGGGAGCATTGAACACTGAGAGAAAATTGTATCAGTGGGTTCTGGCGTTGTCATTACGTCGTCACTAGTCAATTTGACAATTAATTTGTCGACCATTGTTGGTGGATATAAATTTTGTTGAAAGAAAGTAGTGGAAAATGCAAGAGAAATCCGATAATAAGTGGTCTAATAAATTCGTTAAAGTCAATTCTCGTGACGTCTGATTTGCATGCTCAGCCCAAGTACTGCTTGATTACATTGAATGAATATTTTTGCTGGCGTGGCAAGACTTCTTGGATGATTCTTTGATTTTTCTCTCGGTGTTGATTGTGCACAACTCACACTGTCATTATGCTCACCTCGTGTGGGAGTCCATTTCCATTCCTAGGATGTGAACTGTTGGTTCCACTGCTTGTCGACGAGCTCGGTCCATTATTTCGTCCAGCAGTGACAGAATCAAAGAGCAATTTCCGTCCGCGCCATTCACATTCACGGAATAAAAGGACTCTTATTTGGTCTGCTCCAAAATGCAATGTATTTCTGGGAACACAAAGACAATTAATATCAATTGTAGGTGACACTGGGCATGCATAAACATTGAGTCTCCCATTCTCCTCGAGTTGAGAAAGGTTATGGTCTACTGATTCTACAAATTCTACAATTTAATGATTTCACAGCGTAATAGACACTTGTGGATTATCATCGAGAGTGGCACTCTCGACACAACTACGAGGTAATTGAGAAAGACTGAATAAAAATGGGGTGAGAGAGACAGGGGATCTCACCTAATACGGAATCCTCCACCAATATCAACCTGTAATTTGCAATCTGCATTGGTTTTAATATTTTTCCTTGGAGCAAAGAGTCTGTTGATCAAAGGCATTATAGGTAGAAAAGCCGCCCTTTCACTAGCCCCACATTTCTCTTATTTTCACTGAGTGTATGACAATACTCAACAAAAATGAAAACACTAATATATAATCATACATATATATCCTCAAAGTAAGTACATGCACACTTCAGGTGTACATATTCGAGTTTTTTTAATGGATTTTTCAATTATAAAGCCACATCTTATGGTATTTGTCAGTTGCTTGATTTCATTATCAATTAATCTTCAATAACCTTCACTTTGTGTCACTTATATATCCTCATGATCACACTACCCACTTATTCACAATTTCATAAAATATCCGAACTGTAAATAAAGTCACGTGCAGCAAAAGTCATATGATGTACTTGAGATAATATTTGTTAGACCAGATACTAGATGAATAACGACACTTGCTGGCACTCTCATCTTGTTTCCAGGCTTCAGAAGTTGTTGGGTAGAGCATGAGAAATATAGAGGCCTTCTGACAAGCACCAACTGAAGTACACGCGATTTTCTCATTGGACAGCCGTGCTCTGCTGCTGGCTTCACGTCTGTCGGCCATTTGAACTACTGTCAAACTGGGGATTAAACAAAACGGAACGGTCGAGTGGTGAAGATACTGATTAATTGAGTGAGTAGAATAAACCAATACCTAGATTAATAAATTTAATTGAGTATTTTTACAACCCTAATTTCCGTTAACAGGATTGGAGCCATTCGACGTCGCGTGGGACCAAGCACCAGGGTATTGTAGTGGTCATTTTTTGATTAATTCTTCAGGGTAGTTCTGTGTATAAAAAACAAAATAATGCCAGTCGAATTAACCCCAGAAATTTGATGTGAAGTTGTCAGTTGGGTGCAGAAATTTGGATTGAAAAAATAATCTCCCGAATACCACTCGGTTTGTTGCAAACAAATAACGGAGTCAAGTTCCTCAGGTTAAATATCACGAGTGATTTTTCCTGAAGAACTTGACGATTTTGAAGCTCTCGTGGTATTACAAGTGATAATTCTCTACTTAATACTACGAATTATAATCGTACGTAAACATTTCCTCTTCCATCATCTCATTTGTTAGGTAATTCGGAAGGTAAAAGTGTCAGCGATGATTTAACTCAGTCCTCCTCTTGAAAGTCCATTCATTTAATTCCTAAAATAGCCATCATCATTGCAAATTTTTCCATTTTCTTTTCTCATAAAAATTTACCTAGTTCTCCAATTTCCGGGATTCCCTAACGAAATTGTTTTCGCGTGCTCCCAAACTTCATCGCCTAAAATCTGAAATGACAAAATTTCTTTTGTTACTCAGCAAAAAAAAAGAGAATAGGCGAGACTGTCCATTTTGCCCCCATCTCCCCTATCTAAAAGAATTTTTGACCCCTGAAAAAGGGGACTGCCAATGGTTAATTTCTGTTTTATCAACAATTGAAGCATCAAATAAGAAAATAAATTGCCTGACGATTGTCTTCCAACACTCCCAGATCTCCAATTGTCTCCAATAACCCTCAATAATACGTGGTAACGCCGTGTGGAAATGATTATTGGAAAACTTCTGACACTTGGAGCTGTTATGATGCGCAGAATCCACAAACTATCCGAACCACCAGAAAGTGAAATAGCCCCGACTGTCCTATCCGGGCGCGTTGAATCTGACATTCCTGATCGCTCTTTCATCCCCTCGGTCTCGCCGTGCATGCCGCGGTGCATTCGTTGGTGAATGGTGCAGAGGATTCGCATCCCCCGGCTCCTCCACTCACACAAAGTGCCAAGTCCGGAGTGACAACGACAATCAACGAGACGCATTACTCCGTCTCCAGCATCAAAAAGAAACAGGATAGCCAGCCCGGGACAAGCTGACTACACTTGAGGCAGTTCGCCACCAGTTCTCACTGATTTATTCTGCAAAAAAAAAATGAAACTGGCGTGAAATTGGCGCAAGTTAGTTTCGATTCGCATCTGACACGAAGGTCGATCAATACACGTTCCTCCACTACCCCATACTGCCCGCTAGAGTCAACATTTCAGTCTACATGCGTAAGTTCCTGGTTTTCTCCTCTTCCTTGTTTGCCTCTCGCTAATGAGTGACGTTCAATGACGTATTATTTTCACTTGTGATAAGAAAAGTTTGCCCCAACGATAACATTTTGGACAAAAAACCGTGAACTATATAATCCAACTGTTCTCTTTGCACATTTTCAAGGTCTCGGTTGAACAATGCAATGGAGAGCATGTGTAAGTGATCCCAATACCTACTATTGTCACTATTATTGATTAATTAATGATTAAATGAATGATTATCATCAGTTGCTCTCCATCAAACGAGTCCTGTTCACTTGGGGGCTGTAAAGTCTACTCAGAGTCAGCACAACTCATTGACATGTTTACATTATTGATTTGGAATTACTGGTATTTATGGTATGGAGATTTGATGAGTGATAAATAATTTACTGGAGGGGGTAATCATTAAGAAGTCTCGAGAGTGTTTTTTTCTGAACATCCCTTAGAATCTTTGTTTCGAAGTGATTACCCCCCCTCGCTAGCCTGAATTGTCGAGCTGATCAGCTGATCTAATTCCTCAAATGTATCCTAGGGCTGGAATTCTAGTGGGACTAACACTGGCCGCACTATGCGGCTGCTGGCTGTGGCAGAGACGAAAAACCATAATAACTTGCTCTAACGAGAGCATATCATCGTCCGACATGAGATATTCAACGGCATGTTATCCACCCCCTCATTACAGCCGCTGCAGTTCATTTATCCAGACTCTACCCCCACCTTACAACGAAGTAACATCAAAGCCAGATCTCTATCCTCTGGTTATTGGATTTGGTGATGAAGGAATGGGAAAGGGGCCGTCAAATTTTGTCATGCGCTACTTCCGAACCCTCTCCCACACAAGTACCCTCGACTCACTGAGTTCAAGCTTCATGTGCAATGTCGTGAACGAGGCAAACACAATAATACCACCGCCCTACTCAATTGATTCCTGCAACAACAGTATCGATGAATTGTCAGCAATGGATTGCGAGAGACGTCAAATTGCCGATGGAGGATCCTTCGTATCGCTGGCCAATAATCAAACGACCTCTGACATATCGAGCCTGGCAGCCCAGTCTCCATGCTCTCCACCGCGTGCCACAAGTCCAACCATTGAATTGCGTGAGCTGCTTGATAAAATTCAACAGCTGCCACACGACTCCTCCATAAATCGGATAAACTATCAGAATCGTCCCCAGGCACTCAACATCGGTGGCATTCAATCGCCGGTCCAAGAGTCCTGCAGCCCCGGTGACTACATCAACAGTCGTCTGAGGCGTGCACGAGGCAAAACGTACATGCCCCTTGGCCAGATGACAACGCGAAATAACAAACCAAAACGCTGGCTATCGAGATCGGCACCGACAACCCCCTCTGGCGGAATGCCAATGGCTTTTGTACCTGGTGGCCATAATCCATTGAGGCCCTCAGACAGCAATCATTATCATCATCATCATCATCAGCAGGTAATTCCTCTGCTGTCGGAGCAAGATGAGAATTCTATAGCACCCAGTGCTTCACTTCTCACTGAACACGACGAACAGCTGCAAAAATTATGACCATTCGTGTGATATTGGATGTTATGATTATTAAAATTAAAGCTCAGAGGGGAGTGCCATCGGTTTTAGCAATTTGCAAAATTTTAATGAAGGATTTTTTAAATATATTCAAGACTGCTAAATTGCCAGACGAGAGAATTACTTCTGATTAAGATAGAGAGAGAGAGAGAGAGAAAAACAAAACATGAGTCGAGATGTTGAGTTGACATTTTAGACAGTCAATGGATTCAAACTGCCCTCCATTGGTGCCGTAATTCTTTCAGTAAATTAAAAGAATATAATAATAATGATGAGGAATTTGGGTGGACAATTCTCGTGGGAATTCCGTAAATTCAGAGGGATTTAGAATTTTAATTCAAATAAACTCCTTCCATGGGTAAATTAATTATCACAATTACATTATGATATTTGGTACATCCAGAGTGCAATGGAATTATTCTGTTGGGTTAATAAGTTGGTTGATTAGTTGTTCTGGGAGGCTGGGGAAATTGAATAACAGTGCAGATAATTTTTGACTTCTGAATTTATGAGTTTTCATTTTCACATTCAAGTTGTATTGCATTAAAATGCGGGGAGTGAGGGAGAGGCAAAGCCGGACATGCGCAAGAAAAAATTAACAGGAAATCCTAATTAGTTAAACAATTCTTTTGGATTTCTAGTGAATTTTCTATTGATTTTTGACCATTTTCATTGAAATTTTTCCTAAAAAAACCCAACGGAAAATTCTGAAAAAAATTTAATGAAATTCTCCAACGAATGATTACGATTTTCTATTAAATAATTTCATTCCTGGAATGAAGCACTTTAAAAATATATGAAAAAATGAGCTACATAGAATATTTTCAATTCAGATAAACTGGGTGAATTATTAGACAAGTGTTTTTGATTATGTAATTGCTCAGTGCACGAATAACACAGAACGAACAACAAATAATTATAGAGACGATACGACATAAATTAATAATTATTTAGACGAGGGGTATAAGCATCAGGGACACTGCATATTATATACTGCAGTCAGAATATCACAGAATCGAACGTTCTCATGAGCGCACTCACACAAATATATATAAGTAAGTTGGAGCGATAATAAAACCAACTCCAAAGCCGATCACGTCTCTCTCCCGGATAGACAATGTTATCAAAATGCCCGTGCGTCGAGTATTGTCATGTATTTTTTTATAAATATAATAGTATGGAAAATGTAATGAAAAATAAATTGAAGCTTTGGAAAATTTAAAATTCAATCGATATAATATTTCCATTCATACGGCTCACATACTTTTACACAATTCAGTTGTCAATTCGATAAAAGGCATATTTATTCATTCAATTTGGTGATAAAATACACTTGCTCGATATAAATAGAACACTTTTTGTATATAATAACTCAGGGCAAATACACATATGGGTGATTCCATGGAAATAGCGATGAACGTATTTTCGTTATATTTTGGGTATTAGAAAGATTAGAAAGATATTCACCGTCCCTGATGAGTGTAAGCATTGTACTAAACATCTTTTTAGTAAAATATGCAACAGTAGTCATTTAATAACGGCATAAAATGGCGCTGGAGGTGATTACTCATTTTTTCGTAAAACTCGTGGACAAAGTTTAACACTTTATAGCCGGCTTGTTATACACAATTAATAATTAATTTTTGTGGGGAAATGTTAGATTTTCAATCGCCTTTCATACCCCAAAGAGATAATTCCTTTTTATTATCAATTTATGATAGAAAATATCGATTGAATGGTCAATTTCAAC
>JAPYZM010002862.1:0-13669 GCA_030522845.1 Psyttalia concolor
TTCCAAGTGCATATTATATATTAGTATGGCTCAATTAATGTCTAGAAGTGTGAAATAATCGATTTTGGTTCGGAGCCCTTCAAATGACACATTACCAAAATATTTAAGAATAAATATAATTTCCAAAATTCTTCTAAGTTAATTTTTTTGAGATTGCTTGAATAATTTTACATCGTTTTGGGGAAATTAAAATAATTTTTGCTCTTTTTACCTGTTACCCTCGTGGAAATTCGTCGACAGATTCTGTCAAATTCAGACAGAAAATGTCATATTATGACAGAATATGTGATAATATGTCAGAATCTGAGAAAATATATCATAAAATAGCAGAGAATCATCGCGGTTTGGAATATGTTTTGGGAATATGTCAGAATTCGTCAGAAAAAACTTGTCATAATCTGACAAATTTTCACAGAATTTGTCATTCTCTGTCATAATATGTCAAACGGTATGACAATTTCTGTCATTGTCAAAATATGATATGATATGTCGGATTATGCTTCATTTGACAAATTCTGACAATTTCCGAGAAAATTTCCAGTCTTCAGGTTTGTCAGAATATGACAGAATATGACATATTACGTCTGACAGAATCGGTAAAAATATGACATAATATGTCCGATTACGACATAATTTTTGTCAGAATTTGACATTTTTTGACATTTTCTGTTAAACTTTGACAGAATCTGTCGACGTATTTTCACGAGGGTATTAACCATACGCCATAACAAAACGATTAGTTATAAATAACCTACAAATTTCTAAATTATAAAAATACATTCCTAAACTATCCTAAATCATTCCCTTATCATCTAGACTAGTTTCTGTTTATTACTTCACGTTTGTGAAGTGGAAGTATGATCGTTTCTCCCCCCTCTTCGTCCATGTCCATTAAGCGATGATCGCCATCTACAGTTCCTAGGGTATTTCTCGAAACTTCACTGGAACACATGCGTTTTCCACATTGACGATTGATATTACTGCATTTCAGATCTTGTGATCAAAAACGTGTGTGAAAATGTCACTTCCAGACAAAGTTTTAATGCGAAAAATCAAAAAGAGAGAAGAGCACAAGTTAAAAGTTATTCAGGAGCGCGAAAGCCAGCGGAAAAACGGTGAGTCAATCTCCATCACACTTTTAGGTTATAAACATCTTCGGAACCTAAAACATTTAATAAAATCCATGCGTTACTCTCATTTACTGCAGATACTGAGAATGCTATTGATGATAAGAGTACAGAGCCACAACATCGTATGAATAAGAAGAAAAAATCGGACCAGAAAAGGCCGTGTGCTGAGGATACTCCAATCAAAAGTATGTTATCAATGAAACCGCTAATTAAAAATCGTCAATATTTCATGTCCAAATGATGCACTTAAAAAACAAATTTCATATTTTTAGCATTGATAGAAAACTTTCGAAATGCTACAATTTTTATTCAATTTCACTCTGCACATTTTGAAATATTGACAATAAAAAGCCATAACTTTTTGCGCTCCCATCAATTAATTCTCACAATTTTCATACTTCAGAAAAGAAGAAAAAAGTAGAGCAGCCTGTAGAAGACCCGGAGGATGTTCAAGAAAATGGGGCAGTTGCTAATGGACACGAATCAGAATCAGAAGAGCACACAGCGGAGGCTGCAGTCACATGTAAGAATAATTTGCTATTCCCATGATTAGAAATATTGATAAAATATTCCTAGACAGATATTCATTCATCTATTTATTTATTTAGTTATTTATTAATCAATTAGTACTGTTTTTGCACTCATGAATTGAGCCATTCTTTATTTGATTTAAGTACGTTTAATACAATCCTTTATCCTAAAGACTTATTGTTGTATTCTCGCAATTCTAAATTGGAAAAAAAACCTATATTCCTAAACGAATATTCCTTCCTCTTTCATATTAAGTACCGGGTTCTTCAATTGGTCTCGATGTGACGAAAAACCCCGCCTTCACCACACTCAAGGGAAAAATTTGCGAGCAAACATTGAAAGCAATCGAGGATATGGGGTTTACAAATATGACAGAAATTCAAGCGAGAGCGATTCCCCCTCTCCTCGAGGGACGAGATTTAGTCGGAGCGGCCAGAACTGGCTCTGGAAAGACCCTAGCCTTCCTCATCCCAGCTATCGAACTGGTGAACAAACTGAAACTCATGCCGAGGAATGGCACTGGCTGCATCATTATCTCCCCAACTCGAGAATTATCGATGCAGACCTTCGGAGTCCTCAAAGAATTGATGAAATATCATCATCACACTTATGGACTCTTGATGGGAGGTGCCAACAGGCAGACAGAGGCTCAGAAACTGGCCAAAGGGGTCAATATCGTGGTGGCAACGCCTGGAAGACTCCTAGATCATCTCCAGAATACTCCGGATTTCTTGTTCAAGAATCTCAACTGTTTGATCATTGACGAGGCTGATCGTATTCTGGATGTGGGGTTCGAGGAGGAATTGAAGCAGATCATCAATCTACTTCCTAAAAGAAGATTGACGATGCTCTTCAGTGCTACCCAGACAAAGAAGATCGAGGCTTTGACCACTTTAGCTGTCAAAAAAGAACCGGTGTACGTTGGAGTCGATGATGAGAAGGAAAAGGCAACTGTGGAGGGTCTTGAGCAGGGGTACGTCGTCTGTCCAAGTGAGAAGAGATTCCTGCTACTGTTCACATTCCTCAAAAAGAATCGGAACAAGAAAGTCATGGTGTTCTTCTCGTCGTGTATGTCTGTTAAATATCATCACGAATTGCTGAATTATATTGATCTGCCTGTGATGAGCATTCATGTGAGTCAATAACTTTGTATTTGATGAATTGTTGAATTATTGAGATGATGAACGACGAGTGTTGAAGGAAGATTTGACATTTTTGGTTTAGGGAAAGCAGAAGCAGACCAAACGCACGACCACTTTCTTTCAGTTTTGTAACGCTTCGTCCGGAATTTTATTGTGTACTGATGTGGCTGCTAGAGGGCTTGACATCCCTGATGTCGATTGGATTGTTCAGTTAGATCCTCCAGATGATCCTAAGGTAAATATTATTTAAGTGAAACTTGAGGCTGTGACTGTGGATAGAGAATCAAATGAGATGAGAATTTATAATCGAAAATTTTGTATCAAGTGCTTTAATTCTGAGGAAAATCGGTTAGAATTTTCGAACGAACTGTTTTTGCACAGAAAACTGAGATTCACAACGGTTGTTAAAAATGAGAAAAACAATCCACAAAGACTTCAAAGTTTTTTAAATCCATAACACATGGCAAATATTTTTACGAATCACGAAGATTCATTCATTAATTATGAACGAATGAGATAAGTCAGTGTTAGTGAATTTTTTATACGAGATATTTTCCAGAGAAAAATAACACCTAGAAATATAGAAAGAAAAAGAGATAGTTAAGGCAAATAATTAAGGTTAAGGCTTGGGCTCCAGGCTGCCAGGAAGGCAGGTTGAAGTGCGAAATCTTCCAATCGCCTGCAAACAGGGCATTGATTTAAGAAAGGCTCTTTGAATTTTTTTTTCTAATTTCTTCATTTTTTAAGCTTTCTTGTACGTCGGAATGAGGAGCCCTTCCAACAAGAACTGGATGAAAAATTGCGTGCTAATCATCTGTCACTTCACGTGGTCGGTGTTCTCAACTGTTCCCATTTATTCAACATTTTTTGTTTTACCCCCTACTCACTTCTTTCTCAATATTTCTCAAGAATGCTCTGTGGGAAATTTCCTAATTTTCTTTAGTTTTTCTTTTTAATATATATTCATAATCCTTGGATATCTATTGATGACAAATAATGAGTTTCCAAATATACGCCTTTGTAGATAAAAAAATCAAAACAAAACAATGTAGATAACGTTCGACTGGGGGGACAACCGGACCTTAATACGAAAACCGTTAATTTACTACAACGCTAACTTAAATTACCACAGCTCAATTTGAGGAAGATAGATAATTTTGTATAAATTCTTGTTTTGTTCTCCAACAAAATTTGTCATATCCGGCAGATCTTCATCTTAATATATGTCCCAAAAAAAAAGAAAATCCGAAAAAGAATCTTGGAATTATGTTTTAGGAATACATCCACAGAGTTGGTCGAACAGCTCGTGGCGAAGGAAGCAGTGGACATGCCCTTCTAATTCTTCGCCCCGAGGAGATTGGTTTCCTACGGTACCTGAAACAAGCTCGAGTCCCTGTCAACGAATTCGAATTCTCCTGGAATAAAATTGCTGACATTCAATTGCAGGTAAAAATCTCCCCAAACTCTATGGTCACAACTTAAGGTAGGTTATTCAAAAATTAATCTAGAGACACGTCATTTTCGTTAGAATTTCTCAATTTTACGGCCACTCAAACTGTCATTCATCAGGTCATCCATTCATTTTCCATGAACATAATTTCGTTAAAATCCCATAATTATGATAAATCGTCTGCACTAACGTGTCTTCAACAAATACGTGCGCAAATAGTTTTGTAAAGCACTATAAATCATGACAGATTTTCGCCAACGCTCATTTTCGTCATGACTCACCTCCAACTATTTCGTCTTGCCTCGTTTTATTGAAGTAATTTCACAAGTGGAATAACATGGTCGGCAAATTACCCTCAATCCTAGCACGACACGAATCTTCGCTAATTCTTAATTTTTAGGGATCCAGAGTTCTAGCATTCAATGATTGACAAATCCTAGAATGAAAGTGTTTTGCCAATATTTTTTAGTAATAAAATCCCTGACAATCAGAAACAGAAATAATTCTAAATATTAGAGTTAACTTGCCTGCACATTAGAAACATGGGACCCCCTTCGTTCCTCTATCAAATCAACATTATCAATCATTAATGGATGCATGACTGACACAAAGGGGACAGTATCAGCAAACAATTCCCTTCATCAGTAATTCATAACCACACGCCTTCATTTTCGCACACTCTAAAAGGTGCACAAAGCCAGACACGTTTATCCTTGAAATACTCAGCATGTGTCTTGTATCTAAATTCCCCGAGTCTATTTCTCGGAATCATCACCCGTACAACACTGAAGAATGAACTATATGATAAAACTCAGGTTATAATCGAGTTATCTTGGTTCAACCATTACCAAAAGTACTTGCTATGAAGTCAATTACTAATATAAACATCGAGCAAGCGCTGTTAATTGTTTAAAGTGTGTAATGCACTCGAGTACATCTTGAAATACTTCTCAGAAAATTAACAACTTTGTTTCTTGAACGTATCGACTTAAATTATCGCTGGGATTGTTTGAAAAGAAGAGTGAATATCACTAAAAGCTCTCGGTACTCACAGAAATGATGGCGAGTCGAGTCGGGATGTAATTACGCGTGAGTAGTTGCTGATAACCATGACGAGCTAATCCATCTTTTAAAAAATAGTCAGTATTAGTTGCTTGGAGAAGCTGGGCGGACTAAGGAGACAGTGGGAATGAGTGGAATCCATTGCCTTTGAAGAGTTAGTTGACCTTATTAGCCACTGGTGTCTAATTGATACGAGCCAACTCTCTCGCTTTATGTTACGTTAATTGTAGCAGGGGTGAGGATGTCTCGAGTAAATGGGTGAATCGATTCTTTCATTGGATAAATGCACTCGGTCTAGGCACGTGGGTCGAGACTAGCCTAAAAAGGCTTGATTTCCCCCGAAGACTGGGGCAATTCACAGATGGAAGTCATCTTCATCCTCTACTTATTACCATGGTTTTTTTTTCCTTCAAGTGTTTGTGCTATTTTTAATTGGGGGCAGAAGTTATCAACACTTATTGTGGTAATTTACTCTTCTAAATAAATCATTATTTGTTCATCTATCGGTTTATATAAATTTCTACAATCGTTTGAATTAATTACGTTTGACGCTCAATATTTATGAATTCTTTCGCAATTCATGATTACTAAAGTCGTGTATCGTGTACTAAACTTGGTTATCAGGTATCTATAAAGGTGCCGCAGCTACACCCCCAGGTAGACAATACTGGGCTACCAGTGTCGATCGTAGTTGTTAGATAAATACGAAATAAAACGACAAATTGATTTATTCATGAGCGGTGCACGTTGCCAAGCAGTCTGACTCCAATCGATGATCTCAGTGGATGTTTTTCATTCCGGCAAGCATGGAAAATTGCAACATTACAGCATTATCGAGCTATGCCATTCTGATTGCGTTATTATTCAAATGTTTCACAGTTTGTGACAGTTTAACTCAATGAGTCCCCAGATTGCCAGTTACTGGAGGAAAAAATTGAAGGTTTGATTGGACAAATTAATCAAGCACTCTTCCCATAATCTAGAGAAGCTAATGGTAATCTTCTTCGCATCATTAGTCGAGTCTTAGAATTCCACTCGGCGAAGGTCACGCCACGTAACAATGAACAACCATACCATAAGTTATTAGGAGCTTGGAACAATGGCAACTAATTTTCTTTTCTGCATTTATGACTGAAAGACTCTTCTTCTGTTGGCGTATGGCAATGATAATTCTTCGGGGTCGTTGACACACAGGCAAACTGATTTTTTCAAGTCAATAGAGTCAAAAGTCAATCTCTTTCGACAATTGCTAGTTAACTATCCATGAAATTTCAATGTATCCTTAGCATAATCTTTTATTTTTGTTCACATCTAGATAGATGTAATACAGCAAAAGCAAACTCTGACGAACATTCATAACATTGGTGATTTATTAATTCTTACTGTGACGATTATCTAAATTACGATTAAGTTAAGGGCCGGGTGTAAAGTTTATAATCTGGAAATCGTCATGGCTAATAACAAAAACAATAATTATTAAATCGCAAGAAAACATAATTTCCTACATCCATGCATAACTTCTCCATGTCGGAAATTAGGTTTGCTGATGATTTGATAATTATTTGCTGCGTAATCAATCCCACCAATTTGGTGGTGACAAATTTTTACACCCAGGCCTTAACTGAACAGTGCCGATGATTTGGAAAGAAATGATGATAACTATTAAATTAAACTAATTATTAAACTAACTATTTAACTATTAAATTAAAATTGAAATTTCAAAGAATTTCTTCGTTGAATATTCAATCAATTGGGCAATGTAATCAGAATTTGCATTGCAGGTTTACTAAAATGCACACGCATTTTCTTTATAACTAAAATATACTTCTTTCGTTGTTCGATGGCAATCACAAATGTCCTCGGGTATCACTGTCCTATGAAAGCATATTTTGTTTTTAACTCAACAGAGTCAATCTCTTTTGCTGGTGGTTTTGAGGTCAGTCTCTTGGGTTAGTTGCGCAGTCAACGAGGCAATGAGTAGATGAAAAAAAAAGAAAAACAAATGATATAAAAGAAAGATGGGTATGGCGCCCACGCTAGTGGAGCGTTGATGCCAAGTGTGTGCGTGATCATAACCACTCCCTCAGAGTGTAACAGATTCGGATGCAGAATCCATTGGGGATATCGGATTATATTGCCCTCGTGCATGATCGGTATAGTTTTTTTTCGCTCTTATTTTTTTCATTCCCGCCCTTACTTCGTCTTCTTATTCTCCTTGGAACAGTGGCTACCGGTTCCACTGGATAGCCAACTTGTTCTTATGCATTCTCTCTCTTCTCGGCGAAAGGCCAATTTATGAATTGCGCGATCCTTCCTCTGCATCAGGGCCAGTGATGTTAATCTAAGTCAAGAATTACTGTCCCGGTATATTTATGCATTTTAGCAGTGTATATTGGGCGGATCTGAATATTACGGCCAACTTTGTTGCAAAAATGGGGGAGTTGGAGACTTCATTTGTAACTCGTAAGCCGAACTTTTTCGGGATTACAAATGATTTTTTCAAGCAAGAAGGCCATAAAGCTGATGAAATTTCGAGAAATAATTGAGAAATGTTTTCACCAGCGAATGGTAATCTATGAATTATTTTACAACTTTATTATTTGGAAAAATTAAAATTCTATTCAAATGTCAAAAACGATTTTTTTAACATTGCACAACAAAAAAATAACTGAAAAATTCAGTTTGCTTAATTTCATTCTATCCACATAGAATAAATCATCCTTGAAATATTGACAATTTGGTATTGGCTCTGTCTTCATGGATGGAATGGCATTTATGCATTTGAAATTAGGTACCTGTCATGATTTTTATGCAGAATTGAATGATTATTGGCCGTAGAGCGGAGTAGGCGTCATAAAGACATTAAGTTAAACGATCTAGTGTGTCATACATGGAAAAATAATTTTTTTCCATGTTTTATATCTCCAGTGTTGAGTTTTATTCACGTGAGAGTTCTCATACACTGGGTAATTCTCAAGGTTTCCGCCACCTACGTGTCCTCCTATCTTAGATGCTATTTTGAATAAATTGCAAGAGTAGCGGGAGGAAATGGATTGTGACACTCGGGGAGATCTAATTGAGAAGTTGAGTGTTGATCATTGTCTTACGCAGCACCAGTGCTTTCTCAGATGATCCCTAGATGCACATTCTCCCTTTGATTGCCGTGAAAGGGTAACAGAAAGTCTCTTATCTTTTCATTGGTTTAAACAAATCTCCTGATCAAAGTTATGCAGATATTTTTGAATACACAAAGCACAAAATTTTTGCTAATTAACATCGTCCAAATCAGATTTTCTAACGTATCGGTAGTATTTTTCATATCCTCAGTCTATGCAATTGTTGAACTGCCTTAATTATACATACTAATAAAGCTGCAGCTAATTTATTTAAAAATATTGTAATTTTTCAATTTAGACGATCATTAGGATCTGATGGAAGACAATAATTCTCGGAGAAAAAAAAAACTCCATTTGCTACAGGAGGAGCTCTTTTTTTGCTCATTATCAAACAGATTGAAGGCAACTCTTTGCGATGATTTTGAAGGAAAGATTGATACGACAACAGCGCACTATGCTGACTTGTCAGCTAGCCTGAAGAGTTCCAGTACGCAGCTGGACTCTGAATAACTTCCGCGTAGAGATAGATCATCAGAGTGGTTGAGTCCTTGGAATACCTAAACAATCTTACTCTGAATATTTCTTGAACAGTAGGCGATGACGTCAAAAAGACGAATTCATTCGTCAAGGGATGCCATGTTTTGTTGAATTATTGCAAAATTTGGAGGATAATACGATGACATGTTGTATCATCTTAATAAAAATTGTTATCATCTTTCGGACATTCCCGGACCTTTTCCATGATGTCAATGTTAACAGCTGATGATTATTCTAATTATTCTCAACATTTGATACACGTGAAGGTTTTATCAGACAGTATTTGTCACTGAATTGTCGAGGAATCCCATTCCCTTCATTCAAACTTTTTTGGATCTACATTGGAAGAAAAACTGGGGAGCTGTCACACAAGTCTAACTTATGTTCCACAAATTCAGATACATCTATTTTTGAGTTTTCAATAAATTAAAAATCTCATGTGATTTCGTGTAAAATATTCCCGTTGTCATTGAAAAAAATGAAGGGAGTTCATATTAAAACTTGTTTCATCGCATCTCTCCCAAAATTAAATTCATTGTCCCTGAACTGTGCGTGAAAATGAATAATTTCTGAACCTCATTATTTTGTTCACAGCTAGAGAAATTGGTATCGAAGAACTACTTCCTGAATTTATCAGCAAAGGAGGCATTCAAAGCTTACGTTCGAGCCTACGATTCCCATCACTTGAAACACATATTCGACATTGAAACCCTGGATCTCATCCAAGTTGGCAAATCGTTTGGATTCACAGTGCCACCTGCCGTTGATCTGAGTATCCTTTTTTTTTTTTTGAATAATCACTGAATACCATGAGAAAGCCATTCATTGTGACTAATAGTAATTGGTTGAACTGTCAGAATAACTGCCAACGATCCTCCCCTATTATTCAAGTCTCATTTCTCTCCTCACACAGCATTTGAGGTTGTTTATCTTAGCACTTTTCAGCCATTATCCTTTTTCAAGATTCGCGTGGGCCCTCTCCACCCAATTTGGCAGGGTTCACCGTGAACTTGCCTGAATGACGAGGCCCGACATTTTCACTCCCTCAAAAAAAAGCCATTCAAGTTATCTGATGTTTTCCTTAACAAGATTCTTACAGAAGTGGGAATCAGCAAGAACTCGAGACCCCGAAAGCGTCTTGGCGGAGGCGGTTATGGATACTTGAGAAATATGAATAATACCACTGGTGGCAGTCAGATTCAGAGGGCCAAGAATTTTCGACAGGTGGGAAAGAGGAAGAATGATCAACGGCAATTCACCAGATAATGTAGAACAATAGCAACTGCATTCATGCATATGTTTATTTTTCGTTCAATTCACTGCTGGTATTGATATGCTAAATAATGCATATCTGTAATTCAATGTACAGGAGAATTGTGCAATCGTGCATAATGAAATGAGACAAATTGAAACGTGTATTTTTCAGATAAAGAGGACTTGTTTTTATGAGTAAACAATTTTTCATTCAAGTTATAAATGAATCTGTTGTTAATTTTTCTACACAGTTAGCAAAACCTTATGAAATTCCAAATGCCAGGTAGGATTCATATGCGTTTTATGAATCTTTCTTAAATAATGTTTTCTTCAGGAATAAATTGAGAAAAATATATACCCTGTTGAAGAGAATGTCATATGAGGAAAACAGACACATAACTTATAACAAGATTTCTTCTTAACCAATTGAAAGCTTTGTAATTTAGGGTAATATAAAAAACAGATAGATATATGATTTCACCGGCCATATACTTGGAAATTTCACTAGAAATAATGAAATCGACAATGGAAACCAATCGAGAATAGAGTCGAACTGATCAACCGTTGTCAGTCTAACGCCCACTAATAAAAATCTTGGACTGGAATAAATGATTCTTTCCAGTGTTTTGTGGTACGTATGCGGTTTAAGGAAAACATATACGCAGTTGAAGAGAATGTCGTTTTAGTAAAATAGGCATATAATTTATAACGTTTATGCTTAGTGGTGATCGCCCACGTGGTCGTGTGCCAGGCCCATCTATGGTTCGAGTACGTGACGTCAACGTTAACTTTACATTAACCAATATGTGTGTAGGCGCCGGACGGAGCATAGAAGGTAACGCCCGTGGGATATACAGACGAGGCGGTACTCAAGGATCCCAATACCTTTGATCATTCCTTTTTCATGCCCACATACTAGACGATTATTGACATTTCAATGGTTTATTAATTTTAATCGATCTCATTTCATGAATAATTTTTAATGTTTATTCGTCTTTTCACTTTCTTCTGTCTTGAGACCAGGGACATGTGTCGATAGTTACGTGCAGACTCGTTTATTTACCCCTGCGAGGCATGGCTTTTCAGATATTTATCTGGCGCCAAAGCATTTGACGTTTATATTTCTAAGGTTTCACGTGCTCTGGATGAATCGCTTCCGCTCCAACTAGCGAAAGTTGCCATTTTTTTTTCCTTCTTGCGTCGTTTAAGGAATAAACTCCGGACGGCTCATACTGGCACTATTAGAGGCAAATGATACGAGTCCTAAATGTGGGATTAATCGAATATTTCGTTAACTCGTGTTTTCACCTTTAAACGCTGCGTTCCGCCTCATTTAGACGTTCAAGTGGTATGCAAGGAGTCACTCATTACCCAGGCATTTATACTGGGGAAAATATGAGTTAACGCCTGAGGATGGTGATGATGAATATATTAAATTGTCGGTTGTGATGATCTCAACGGGTTTATTCATTATTTTTCTGTCGATGACTTTTTCTGTCGTAGTCATTCATAAACACAACAGTCAAGGACTTCTTTCACTGTGAATCACTGGCTTATGCGATGAAAAAAAACTATCTGATACGAGTTTCAGAGGTATTTGCGTGACAATTGAGGGACAACAATCGTTTCTGTTTGAAATTGAGAGGATTTCCATGAGTGAGGCAAGCAAACTCATTTCATATCTACATCGAGATAAAGTGTAGAAAATATAGAGACGCCAATGAAAATCCATAGTCCGGTGAACCAACTTCACTTCTTTCAAAGACATTTGCATGACTCTGTTAACAGAAAAAAAAAGCAGTCTCACGTCTCATTTCCACAAGATTTTGGAGGAATCAAAGGTGCAGAGGATGCCTGCTCCCAAAAAAAGACAACAACGTGATGAAATAAAAATCCGTAGAAAAGAGAATCAAAACCCACGCACGTCTCGCCCAAGCTTTCTCTCTCCACTACACACGTAAAACGTATCCACAAACATTCGAAAAAGGTAAAATCACAGGGACTGGGACTAGTTTTGTAAAACTCTCGTTAGTCTTAATGACGCAGCTACCAGCATCTCCAATTCAAGAATAGTATGGTTTTTATCCACAAGACGTTTAATTCTCTTTTTTTTTACATCTCCAAGTCAAGCACTCGGCAAAGTTGGAAAAGTCTCATGTGTTATTCGCCTTTCGCTTGAGCGTGACACTTGGCTTTTAGCCGAGGACTTCCCTCCGATCGATCGAGTAATAGAATCTGAAAAATTATCCCGTTTAATTTTTTTCTTATCGCTCCTCGTTCTGTTCAGTGCGTAATTTTCTATGATAATTTTACGCCACCAATAGCATTTTTATTCCAGGCTAATTTGTTATTGCTCATGCATACTCACATGAGGAATAATTAATAAAATTCACTGCTCGATATTGCTCTCATGTACTCACGTATTCGTCTTTTCATTACTGTTCCTGTGTATGAGCATTCTCCATTCGAAGCGTGACTCGATGAGCTAGACAGCAGGCTCTGTATGAGTGGGCTGTCAGTTTAGTTTATGAATAATACATGGTAAACTGAATTGTATCACTGGGATTTGGGTGATTGACTGCTGTTGAAAACTACGGGCGGATTGAATTTTTTGGGCGTCGGATAGATGGGCTTTTAGTCGGCTTTTCAGTTCTCTTTTCTCTATGGAATATTTAATATCAGAGAAAAAGAACTTTTCCATCAACTATCTTTCAGATTTGATCATTTCTTGGCCGTTGGGATATGTGAGTAGCATGAATAAACATTTTATTCAATTTTATTCATAATTTAATATATTTTTCATCACGCTGTGTTGGAAAAGTAACGTTTCAGTCACTCTCCGCTTCATGTCGAGTGACTGAAATAGTATTTGCCGTACTGCTTCTAGGGCTTTCTTGTACGGGAATTGGTATTACATACTTCCCAAACTCGAAAACCCTAAAATCACTACGGCAAAATATGATGCCGAATGGGCGTTATGGGGTTTTTTGCTCGCTGGGCGTTATGGGGTTTTTTGCTCGCGTCGTTGGCCACCTCGCCTTCGGCTCGGTTTGCCAAACATCACGCGAGCAAAAAACCCCATTACGCCCATCCGGCAATGTACTAATTTTGTAACAAGTGAAAAAAAATGATTTTCGACGAGTGGGAGGTTTATGTCACGAGCCGAAGGAGAGTGATATAATCCCACGAGTCAAAAACCACTTTTTTCACGAGTTACGAAAATAATTTTTCATCTCAATGTGTCGAAAAAGTTTTTTTCAGTCACTCGACGCGAAGCGGAGAGTGATTGAAAAGTTACTTTTCCGACACAGCGTGATGAAATAGTATGTTTCGTAACAAGTGACTCGCGGGATTATATCACTCGCCTTCGGCTCGTGATATAAACCTCCCACTCGCCAAAAACCACTTTTTTCACGTGTTACGAACAATATTTTTCATCTCAATGTG
>JAPYZM010002863.1:0-12616 GCA_030522845.1 Psyttalia concolor
TGTTACAACCTCCCACGAGCCAAAAACACCATTACGCACATGTTGCATAATATACTATTGTGCAACTAGTGCGTAAAGTAGCACTTTTTCGCACGAGTGACAGGCGATCACACAAGGCGAAAAAGATGATACGCACGTTTTGCACACCTAATTTTTTGCAATATCTGCCAAAATTCGCTTTGAGGGCAAAGTGGTTTTTTTTTGTGTGCCGAGTGCGGAAAAGTCAAGATCGTGTGTAAAGTGAAATTCGAGTGCGTAAAGCTTCGCTTTACGCACGAGTTTCACTTTACGCACGATTTCTGACTTTGACGCACACTGTGCGGAAAGGTACCACTTTACGCACGACAACCGGTACAGAAAAGTGAACTTTTTGGGCAGGTATTGCGAAAAATGTTTTTCTGTACTCCTGTTCACGACTTCTCGCCTGGAAAGTGGTCCTATTCTAAAAGAGAGATGAATATTTATGGAATCGAATCGAAACTCTCGATAGTTGAAGCCTAAAATCTGTCACACTCTATCTTCTGTTCGTTGGTCACTAATTATACTCATTTACACTCCTACTTACAGTATGCAGTACAGGAGGGAGTGGCGCGCGCAAGCGCGCGTTTCGGCTGGTATTACATACTTCCCAAACTCGAAAAGTTGAAAATCACTACAAAAACATTCTGTTCCTGGGCTGTTGCGATGGAGTTTTTTGACTCGTGTTGTTGACCAACTCGCGCCACCGGCTCCAGTTGGTGTCCGGCCCGGACGGCAACGCCGCACGAGTAAAAACCCCCATCACAACAGGCCGGAAATAATATATTTCAGGACGAATACTACGAGGTTTTTTGCTGGTGAGGACAAGTCAACTGCGCGAGGGAAAAAAATCCATTGCGTTAGTCGCGGACGATATTTTTCACTTGTGATTTTTCATTTTTTCGAGTTCGGGGAAGGGACAGTAGCAATTCCCGAACGAGGGAAAGTGAAGAGGACGGAAAAATACTATTCTTACGCGCTTTTAATACGAGTCTGCGAGTCATCGAAAAGATAAGTGGAATCAAGAATAAGAGAATCTGGTCTGATTCTCGCAATTAATTCGAGTCGAATTCTCGAATTTATTGGAAACTCAACGGGCATGAAAAATTGATTAGTTATCGTGGGCTCCAATTTTACTCTGATATCGAAGACTGAAAAATAATAAAAATAGTTCATATCTAGCAGTCATCGGCACCAAATTTAGCCGGCATTTTGCATGTCTCTGAATAGAGGGAACAAATTAAATTCAATTTAATTTCAATTGAAGTTTATTTAACGTAATTTTGAATTTAATGTCTCCACTTCAGCAGTGTTTACATAGTGATTTGAAATAATGTAGTATTCGTTTTTTGACACACTGTGTGTAAAGTGAGATTTTACGCACACTTTGCGTACACAAATCCTCACTTCGTGGACCTTGCGTAGAAAAATAGGATTCGATACTCGCAGTAATACTTTTTTTAGACTTGTTCGATTACAACACTCGATTTCGCCTCCGTCTCTCGACATATATTTCAATATACAAACGTTAAATTAGTATTTTTTTATACGATTGGAAAGGGTTTTTGTTTCGCTCGTGGGAGGCTTCCATGATTAATTCCACCAGTTTCTTCGCAATACACTAAACTGTCACTTTACGTACTCCGTGATAAAAAGGTACTTTCCTGTACTGCTTCTCTCCATTTCTCGTCTGGAAATTGGCATTACGTACCTTCCCAAACCGAAAACTTGAAAATCACTGCGAAATAGAATATTTCGTAACAAGTGAAAAAAAATGGTTTTTGCCGAGTGGGAGGTTTATATCACGAGCCGAAGGCGAAAACCACTTTTTTCACGTGTTAGGAACAATATTTTTCATCTCAATGTGTCGAAAAAGCACTTTTCCGACACAGCGTGATGAAAAATATTATTCCGGGGCTGTTGCTGTGGTTGGCCAGACGCTAACACTACACGCATAAAAATCCCCATCAGAACAGGTTAGAAAAATCGTATTTCAGACCTTGAACCGAAAATTAAGCAGCATAAACAAACCCGTATTTTTTGTCCTCCTTTGGCTCGGGCTGTAAATCCCGACAAGCCCAAACTTATATTTTGACGAACGTGGCCTCGCTCCCAGTCTGACCTACAATCAAAGCATTTCCAAAGTACAGTCAAATATTTCCTGACGATGTGGCATTATACTACGAGCCGAAGTCGAGACAAAACAAAAACAGCATCGCCTTTCGTTCAGCTTATAACCTTACACTCGTCGACAAGTACTCTCATCGGCTTGTACCACAAATTCCTATTTATCTCCAAGTAAGAAACAATATGTTTTTGTCAGGACGTAGTCAAAGAAGTGCTACTTTACGGCCCGAATGGTAGAATAAAAAACATTGTTTTTATTACCCTCAATTGAGGAAGTTTCAGCTTTCTCTTTTTTTTCCTTTTTCTTTTCTACGCAGGAAGAGATCCTCAGATGAGACGTAGAAGTCCTGCAACAAAGCAACGGTGAACAGCGAGGGGGAAGCCCAGGTGGATTCACTGTAGGGTCCTCTCCCTAGTTTTTTACAATGCAACCCCTCTTATGTGTTCGTGACCATGCTGCGCCATTCGAGGGGGGTTGTACCACGTAATAAGACAGAGTGAGAGAGAATAACCGAGGGCTATAGGAAATCCAAAGGCAACGGAGGTAGACCGCTGCACCTCGGCGTTCCCCCCACGTTTCACGTCTCGCAAGAATAGAGTTCTCTCTACTACGGCCTCTCCGCTCTCCAGTACTTAGTCAGACGCCGCATCGTGTACTTCGCTCTTTTGGGATCACCATTGGCAGTTGTTTTTATTATTTTCTTAATATTTATCGCTGGTGTTATCGGCAATTCTATTGTGCAAGTTATTGTTCAATATTTTTATGACAATTTTTTGTTCAGTTTCAATGAGTGTTGGATTCTAGTCGGGGTCATGTGAAGGGGAGATTGTAGTTGAACAATGGGATGTCATCGTGGAGGGCGCAATCGGTGGTTGGATACATTTTCTGATGATTTCTGAATGGAAGTTTTGAAATTTTTTTTGAGGAATTTTGATGAGGTAAATATCCGTTTTTGTGTAATCCTTACAACAATTTTCCCATAAACATCGGGACAATATGAGTTCTGTGGTCCGATAAATCTGGTGGATTGAATTTTTATTATTCTGATATTCATTGTGGAATAGACGCTCGTCAGTCAGTTGATAAAATCCAGATTAACTTCGGAATAACGGAGGTGCGGGCTGACCCAGTCCAATTATTTTCTTGTTTATCGCGAGTGATAAAGATCAACGGCAGCCCACGTGGCCTCCGCGCAAAAATCCAAACAAAACCCGCATCTCAATAAATTCCAATTTATCGTAGTTTTGAAGTTTACTTATAAGCGCATACCTGTGATTCTATATTTCACACGGTGGGGGCTCACTAATGACTTATGAGTAATTTTAGCGTTGTATACACATTAGTGACGTAATATTTGAGCTCCAACGTTTTCATCCTGTCCAGAGTTGTTATTTTTTCTTTGAAAATTGTAGCTACTTGGATCACCTCGGGTTGCTTGGGCCGTTGTACATCTGAATCATCTGATCCACATGGGGGATTAAAAATATTCGCATGAAATTCAACGGGAGATTTTCATAAACTCCGGCCATTCTCTGTCTGTTTTTATTCACACCGGGGAATATTAAACATACTTTCGCGATATTTCAGGATGAGAACGTGCAATAAAGATCGAATCGATGGATTGAATAATTTGCAGTTAATACTGGGATCAATATTTTTTGGAGGAAAATCAAATTATGCCAATCGAATTGCGAATTGAGAATATTTTTAAATGTGTAAATGTTATACTGATCAACTGAATATCATTGATAATAACTAATAAAATTATTTTTCATTTTTTTTGACGACGATTTTTTGATTATTTAGATAATTCAAATGCCAAATATAAATAATATATAATACCAATGACATTTGTTGTTCAGAAATGAATGAGGTAAAATTATGTAGCGAAGTGATACAACGAGAGAACTGCATTTTACATATTTTTTCGAACCCCGTATTATCTCAGTAAAGAATAATTTTAGAAGAAATTGTCAGAAGAGGTTTTTGTTGAAAATTTCATCAGCTACAAAAATGGTCTTGTGGCATTATCTCCTAAAACCACTCCTGACTGAGATAATCTGCGTTTTATAAAGATAGGAAAAATCCACTTATCTCGTTTTACCGCTTCGCTACAGAATTGATTTTTTTGGTGCTCCAAAATGATGAATTAATTTTTGTTTATGCCTTGAAATTGAGTTATTTATTAAGCTCATTCGGCTCATTTGGCTCGGAAAAGACAAAAATTAGACGTAACTTTTGAAATTGTGATTTAGCTGGAAAGTTTGAAGACTAAAAATATCTAAATCTGCAATGCAATCTGGGGGATAATATTATCGACTGTTGAGTTACGTTAATTCCAATAAAATTATTTAAACAATGCTGTGAATGATAAATTAATTAATATCTCATTTGTCAGGGAAAATTATTGAAGAGGAAATTCTTATTTCTGCTGTTTATTCTCACAAAATGTTGACTATTTTTGGCTATTATATTCGGTCAGATGCAAGGAAAGAACGACAACAGCAATGAACGAATAAGAATAAAGAAAACTCCATAAAATACAAAGTCACTGCACAATACTGCAAGTGCACAAAGCATTCCTCTTCAGGTGCACGAATTTATTTACTAGCGAAGAAATAAAGAAACTGTGAAAAAAGTATTGTCACACAGCCAGAAGAAATATGTATGGGATAAAATAATGACTTTACCAACATAATTGACCTAATTCATAAAAAAAATAGACAATTATGATTCCTAATTGCTCTCATTGATCCATCTATTATTACTCAATAAAATATCAAATTCAATTTCCGTACTAAATTTACGAATTTAATTCCCGATTTGGATACGAATAAATGAGAAATCCGATAAATTAGTTAACTGTTTAACCGCAATTAAATTTTACATTTGCGACATTGGAAAGTCTAATGCAACTGTTACTTAAATAAGTGTAACGTAAGGACGAAAAAGCTCGAATAGATCAGGAAAATCCGTCGATTGGTTCCGTCTGAAAATATTTTTTAGGCTTTAATTTATAAAAAATTCAGACAATTATGAGCCTTAATAGATGTTATTGATCTATCCCCTGATAATTCAATAAAATATCAATTTCATTTTCTGCGCTAGATCCGAGAATTTAATTCGTTATTGAAAAATGAATAAAAGTGAATGAATAAGAAATCCGATAAAATATTTAAGTTCAATGGATTTTCAATTCGCGATATCGACATCTTTCAATGCAGTCGTTATTCAAGTTCCAAAAAGTAAACGTAACGACGACAAAGCTAAAACAAATTTGTAAAATAAAAAAAATTTTCTCCTCTCAAAATTACTGTTATAGCTTTAAAATAAAAAATAACGCACGTAGAAATCGTTGCACTGCAATTTCAACCAATTACGGTAATAAAGCTGAATAATGTAATGGAAAATTGAATCGAAATGGTTTATTGATGGAAACGTAAAAAAAACAGGTGAAAAAGTGAGTACAATGTACTGCTGAGTGCTCATAATTTATGCCGAGCGTGGCATTGCCGTGAATTGTTAATAATTAATAATACTTTAAATACCATTAACTTTCATGAGAGATCAATAATCACGTGTTTATATTACACTCTGAGAGTGAATTTTCCCAGCGTTTGCGTACATAAAATTTTGCCCCTAACACCCACCAAACAATACCTCGCGTTAAGACTCCAAAGCTCTCGCATTAATAATTTCAACCGTTTGACTTTGAAGACCGTAAATCGTAAGTTGAGGTACCGAAACAATTTGAGACTTCCTCCAAACAATACTCTTTTTTTTTTTGTGTACTCCCCCTGTTTCCCCTATTTCACTTGCATTTTATTGTTATCACGTGAAACGGTACAGAAGAAATAATAAAAACGAACGAGTCCATCCCCCAGTTGTCAGGGAGAGCGAAACTCAATCCCTTTATTAAGTCAATAGAATAAAAAAGGGAAAAGATAGTGGAGGCTTGTATCGTTCCAACGCCAACCCAAAATTATTGATTCTTTTTTTTTTGTTATTCCTCGTCACTTTAATAATTCACGTGGTACGGACAGGTGCATATGGGGTGGAAATGAATCATACGTGTGTTGATATTAATCAAACGGGTGCATTGTTTCCACTGGGGGATCAACAACAGCATGATTTACACGCCACGTCAACCACCAAACTCTTCGAGTTGTACTGGATAGACGTGTGGACTCTATAAATCGCGGTTGCAATAATATTTGAACATTTCAACGTTTATTTCTGACAATTTTGCCCAGTGAGAAGCCCACCCGTCAGACGTATTCTCCTCGTGTCAGTATTTCATGAACGAATTTGAATTTTCAACCATCTCATTAGCTATGTATTTCCAGCTCAATTAATTCTGTCATTAAGGAAAATATTTCTATCTGGCGTTAGTCACAGTAGCTTCGGGACAGAAATTCTTGAGAAATTTTTCGATCAATGGAGGATAATAGTTTTTTAATTTGTCGACTTTAATGAACTATTGGGACCGTGGAGGGGGGAAAAAGGCCTTTAATTGAGTTTCTTGCGGGGTAATGGAGGAAAATAGACCCTTTCCCTTGTGGAGGCCGGAAATTTCCATGGCTCCATTGGCGTAACGATCGACCCCAATTTCTCAGTTTGCGATAGAGCTAAGTTCACTTTTCCCTGCGGCCCTTGATTTCAACACTGAATTCCCATTCAAAGTTTATGGCTTTTTATCTCACTTCATCGGTTTTAATTTTTCTCCGCGTCTTATCGACACCTCCAACCTGTATCTTATCGCTGAATCGCGTTATCCTGATAAGACCATAGCATTTTACGTTTTTTTTTTCCAAACTTGGGGTTGAGCTGATAATTTTTTGTTTGTTTTTTTTCTTCACTTGGAGTTTTTCTTCTTGGGACCGAAATGTCAGGAGTTTAGGGGCAAAAATCGGGTGAGAAAGTGTTGAATAAATTAAGTGGTTTCGCGGTCTCCGCGGTCTCTCCCGAAATAGCGCATTTTAGCATTCTCCAATCGTCCACCATCCAGAGCTCCCTCGCGTGTGTGGTTACGCCCACGGGTGTTATTAAAAAAAAAATAGAGAGGAAAGAATACGAAAAATCGTTAGAGGGTGAAAGAGGTGGGCCTTTTAATGTGGGGCAGTGGAGGGGGTAGTGGCGATTAAAAGATTATGTCGCGGTGGAGGAGGGAGGAAAATCGTTCAACTGGGTCGATGAGAGATTCTACGAGATTTTGTAGGTCATCGCGATATATCGAGGGGATTGGAGTTTTAAGGATGTTTACATTTTTTTTTTCCACTTCACAAATCAAGTTTCCTCACGTTGGGGGAAGTTCTTTTTTTTTTTTGTGGTGGATGGTGAACAGAGAAAACAAACTTCGCTGGGGATTTTGAAAAATTGCCCGCGGCTGCTTTGACTGTACTAATGAACTGCGGCTATTCGTCTTCTACGGGGACTCTCATGGGATCTATTTTCAAATTGAGGGGGAAATCGGGGGAGTAGATAAGTCAATTCGGCTTGGGTTTGATGTTTGTCGAGCATTTCGCTGTTTCTCTCTCTCTTTAAATTATCATTTGGTGTGAAATGTTTTGACTATTGGGGGTTGGTAATTAGAAAAAAGTTGTTAGATTAGGTATTGCTTAATTTTTTGGGTGTAATTCAGTTTATTCTCTCGTCTGAAATTTGTAACTAATGGAGACTGTCTCATTCGATACACTGAGAAATAAATAATTTTGGCCAATTTATTTGTTTTAAACAACCAAATACTGGGAACTTCTATAGTAGAATTCGCTTTAATCCCCTGTCAGAAGAGTATATATTTAGTTGCCGAAATTATATTTTTTTCTCAGTGTACGTGCATTCCCCTTGGGTTATCGGTTTTAAGTAGTATCTCCGGATTTTTATTTTCGTGAGTAAAAAAAAAATTTTAGACGTAATAAATTTTGTTTTTAATATTGTTTTTATCGTTTCCCATTCTTCATAAATATTGAAGTGACAAGCAGCCGTGCTGTAGAAAATTCATGTTGAAAATAAAAATAAAAAGGGGCGAAATATCCAATAGGCATTAATTTCTCTACAATTGTTCGTCCCATTTGACGAACGCGCGATCCAAATTGGTAAATTCAATTTGATAACCCGAGCGATTCCTTGTTGACGGAAAAGTTAATTTTCGCGACGCATTATATAATGCCAGAGATTATGGAGACCTTATTTTACTCGACAAATTCATCTCTATAAACCTGAGATTCATAATTTATTGCGCACTGCAAACCCAGGCAAGTCTTGAAATATTCACTAACGATAAATTTTTATACAATTTTCCTTCTAGCCCTTTCGCCCCTCAATCTCTGTAAGAAAAAAAATACAAAACGCGACAAAGGTCACGCCGTTGAGGAAAACCAATGAGTCACCGAGCGCCGATTGCCTCGCTCATCAAATGCCCGCTAATTAAAAATGAATCTCTCCTCCTCTAAATCATTAAATAATAAAAGAATCCAACGGAGTTCGCTGGAGGGTTAAATTCTCTATCTATTGACACCTTTCATTGCTTAATTATTCTGAGAAAAAATAAAAAAACGTGACAAAGGTCACAACGTCGAAGAAGAGCAACCAATTTCCGAGCTCCGAGTGAATCCTGCGTCCGCTATAATTAAATTAATCAATGCAACGCTCGCGACACTCGAAATAATTTGACTCTCCCCTTCATGAGCCTCGAAATAACTGGACTCTCCCATGGGTGACCGTCGTGATCCTTGAAATAATTTTACTCTCCCCTTCATGAGCCTCGAAATTCTGTGACTCCCTCCCCGCGAGTCTGGGGAACCTCAAAATTCTTGGACTCTTGTCTTCGTGAGCCTCGCGAACCTTGAAATTGACTCTCCCTCGCGTGAGGCGTGGGTTTCGCTGTGGCTTCTGTCGCGATTTTTAGTTATTTTTCTTACAGAAATTAAGGGATGGAAGGGGTGTCGACGGATCTAGAATTTAATTCTCCATCAAACCCTTCTCATTTAATTTAATCGGGGAAAATTTGAGTTGAGCTAGAAACAAGGGGGTATTGACACATGAAGGGAAGAGACAACAGTTTCGACACTCCCTAGTGACGGAGGACGCACTACACGGGCCTCACAGGGTGAATGGACAGGAGGACAATGAGGCATTCGGGCCTTGACCTGCCAACCGGGCGCACTTCTTGACCACCTTCAATTATTATTTACTTCCGCATAACTCTTGTCGCGGGATTTTAGCTTCTGGAAGAATCAGGTATTAAAGATTATTTAATCAACTCACATTTGATGGACTCGTGAAAATTCATTACTACATAATTTCTACTTATTCATTGGAAAGAGGGATGATTTTTCAATTAGCGCACGATTTATCGTCCGTTTTTTATAGCGCCGTGTTGATATTTTTGTATTATAAAAATATTAATTCCGGAACTCTGGATGAATAACTTTTTGATTTATAAATTTGCAACAACTTCCAGATACTGGTCTGTTACTCTTCCAGTCGAGCTACCGGCAGTCATCTTCACTTGGTTTCGACAATTCTCATTCCTTTTCAATCCATTTCCTCGGTCTACCTTCTTTAAGCAATGAAAATTCAAATAAATTTCACTGAAGAGGGTTGACTATATACGCACCGAGTGCCGAATAAGATTTGCAAAGGGTGCCCGAAGTCCGTAAATTAATAAAAAGAAATATTGTTGATTGAAACTGGGGAAGAATAGGAGCGGAGAGAGCTCAAGCATAATAAAATATTCAATGGATCTATCCACACGATAGGGTCCTCGATACTTTATTATAAAGTCTAGAGAGCAGTTGACAACTTGACGACGCAAACCGCCTTCTCAGCCTAAACAAATAACTAACTTGCGGCCCGGAGGTCTTTACGTGAGAGTGGAGCTCAGAAACTTCAGCCAGCGCATAATTAATCAATATTTATTCATGATTCATGCAGTGAAAAAATTATTGACGAATTGCATTCATAATTGCTTCTCATACACCCAGAACTTCTATCGACGCTATTAATTAAGTCCTCGATTTTTGCGGTGTACTCGTATTTTCTTCAGCAAATAAAATAAACTGCGGAATCGGCATTTTAAATAGAAATAGAATGGAAACTTATCTGAACTGTAGTTTCCAATTTATGAATATTTTCTTCGGCGATGGAATTTAATTTTCTGGACTGCTTCTCACGATTTCTCGGCTGGGTGCTGGTATTGCATACTTTCCCAACTTGCAAATTTAAAAATCAGTGCAAAAATATTGTTCCGGGACTGCTGCGATGGGATTTTTTACTCGTTTGACTGGCCAGATCTCGCCTACGGGTCGGATGTCAACGCAAAAACCCATCGCAAAAGGCCAGGAAAATTCCGCAGAGTCAAAAATCGTTGGGGAGGGAAATCCTTGGAATTTGTTGCGCTCCTCCTGTGCATGACGTTCAGAGAAAAATAGGGGATCGTATCGGCGATATAAGGTACCTCTTTCGCAACAACTGAAATTATTAAAGTCGAGAGTTTAGTTGAAGTACATATTGTCTATGAATATTTGATCACCATTTGAACTGATAAATACGGATTATTCTGAGGGCTAGTTCTCGGAGTTCTCACTTGCTTTAGCAGCTTTAATACCGTTACTGATGGTCTGTTATTATCTGTGATATTATTTTACACCCCTTAACGTTAAATTATTGCGCAGAATATTTATAAATTAAGGGGCGGGCGTAATAGTTCATAACCTGGAAAACTCCGTGACTAATGGCATAAACAATAATTATTAAATCTTAAGAAAACATAATTTGCTACATCCAGGCATAGTTTCTCCAGGTCGGAAATTAGGTTCGCTGATGATTTAATAATTATTTGCTGCGTAATCAATCGCGGGAATTTGGAGGTGACTAATTTTTACACCCGGGCCTTAATCAAATTATTGATCCTGCATAATCGATTTTTATTCGAAAATTTTTCTAGGGCTGGGCAGTACGAGCGAAATTAATAGAATTATTGTACCCTCATCGTAAATTTTTATTACAAAATTTGTCAACCGTTGGGGATTTTATATTTGGACTATTTTATTCGAAAACTACTGCAGTATATCCACGAGTCGTGAACATTTAATTGCACATCGATGTCCATTATCCAAATTATCATTGCGTAATTTTAACAAACAATTTACAAGTCTATTGACTCAAGTAACGACGAGGGGAGATTCATGACTGGAATTCATAAATCAACTGAAATTATGTGTAAAGTATGAGTAAATTTTGCCAAAAAAAACGATATATATGAGGTCAGTTGACTTTCCGAGTACTGGGCGGTTGAGTTTAAACGATAAGTCCTATTTTTGAAGCGCATGAGACAAGAGTGCCTCAAGGTTCTCCCGTCAAAGCTCAACCCCAGCGAGTGCCACTCAACTCATTTTTTTTTTCCATTATACCCATTTTTAACTGACCTCTTCTATTTTTCCTCCATTCTTTCCGCTTTTCTTCGTCTTTCTTAATTTATTTTTTTCTTGGCACAGGGGAAATAAAAAATTCTCGTGCAATTGCAGATGCAGCAGTAATGAATGCCCATCTGGTGGTTGAGTTTCTCCTGGTATGGATGAGTCTGTCGTTAACGGTACCTGGGGAACTTCTGGCGTTTGGATACCAGACAGGTGGCCTTATATTATCAGATCGTGATCCAAAACCACGGAGATGTCAGTACAGCAAAATATCAGGAATGCTACAAGCGAAATGCGCGGATTTGAACGTCAATGAAATTCCCAAGAGTCTACGGACAGACGTCGAGGTATGACTTTGAAGTTGTTGAATGGATGTTAAAACACTCTCGGAAAATTTGTCTTGAAACTCATGGATGCAGAACTCATTTCTACCTCCATTAATTTCTGAGGATGATGAATAAAGATTTCCATGACCAAACATAAAAATCCTGATGTTCGTTGAGTTTTTTTAAGTAAAAGGAAGACAGCCTCATTTTGAATGTTTACCGTTGAAATTTTTTCCTCAGCCTTTCAATTATCCACCCAACCCAACTTCCATGCTCCCTTGGAGAACTCTTCGGTGTTCAGCTATGAATTTAAATCAGGCGAAATCACGTGAAAAATGAGACTTATGGAAGAATCCAATTATCTCGAAAACCACAGGAGATTCATTTGCGAGTACTACATTAGTACAAAGTGCGGAAAATTACGAATGCCGTGAGTTACCTGCAATGCATTTCTCATGAAATGCCGCATCATATTCAACAATTGGTAACCGGATATTTTTTCGGCTGATGGTCTCCTTCGCTAATTCATTCATTACCATTTTCCCTTAAACGAAACTAATTGAATACCGTTATTATTTAACATTAAATACTCGCGGAATGGTCTTAGGCAATTCCTTTTTTTTGCATTCAGATAAAACCATAGATTTTGTTTATCATAGTGATTTATTACGTTTTTGAAAATATTTATTGCTGAGCTCTATCCAATTTAAATGATAAAATACCGT
>JAPYZM010002864.1:0-12611 GCA_030522845.1 Psyttalia concolor
ACATGATTTTTCTCCCCGGCGTAGGAGTAAAGTCGCAATTCCCTCCCGCGTAGCGGGCAATTGGTTGATACGAGATATAATATAAATATGGGAACAATATGTATATTATATTTTGTATCCCCGAAAATATCTCCTTGATCTTCTCGTCTTTCGAATTCATTATGTCATTAGCATTTTTTAAAGAAATTAAACCTGTTGTTCACAACTAATTACGTTTATTTTGCATTTTTTCTCCCCATATATTTCAATAAAACAAAACAATTTTATGTTCTTGCTGTCAATGCATTTCGCTGTGGGATAATATAAAAATATTTTCAGGATAAATATCAATACAAATAGCAATTTTCAAAGCATACAATAAGTCCATTATATACATTATCTAAAAATTCCATGTTGTATGTATAATTTGTTGGGTTGAAATGATCATATTCATGACATTTAAGAAGATAGTCATATCCAATGACTGTTAGTTAAATTATATTTGTTACGATTTTAGTAGCATTTGATATATTTTTGCTCAGCAATAAATAATGTTGTCAAGAAGGTTTGAGCTATTCTTATTATTTTCAATGATGGGCCTCGGCGGTCATTAACTTATCCAAATATGATGAGTTTCAACTGCCTAAATACCTACATGATAAGAAATGAGCAAGTCATTTTAATGGGATCCAATGATTCAATGCCCCATTCGCAATTTAAAGGAAAACAGATTTGTCGATTTTGTTTGTTAGGAGAAGTAACTAAACAAAGCCCCTAATGCACACGTAGGATTCCAAATGTGGGGTCTAATTCGAATGACTTGCCTTTTTTATTTATCGGTTGAATTACTTGAACATCATAAATTTAGGATATGATAACGTAATCTTTGAATTCACTAATCACCGAGGAGGTAAACAAGTCTAGAAACCAATAAAAAATAATTGCCTATGCCTACGTTCAATTAATTAGATATATTAATCATTTAATTTCTTATGAGCTGAATTTCTGGCTTTTTTTTTTATATCAAATGAAGAGAAATTACATCATTTTCTTTTATTAGCATGGAAATGTTGATTTTCATGTAAGACCCTGGGTTTAATAGTGGGTTTTCCTACTTTCTTTCTTTGACAAACTGTAAATAACTTGACAAAAAAAACAATACCGAGCCTACTTGGATTTTTGGAAAATTTTTTCGATTTTTTCAACAATCTTTTATTCTATCAAAAGTACGCTGAGGTTCTAACAAATATCCTGGAATTGTCATAATTAGAATATGGGTGTGAGTGAATGAATTAAAGTAAATTAATACTGTAGAATATTTTCAAAATATCTTTATTTGCATGCGGAAAGAATGACTTCTTGAAGGAACAAACCGGAACAATAAAACAAAAGTTTATTACTCTAAACGAAAAGAAAACTCTCTTAGCTTTTCTTCAAATTTCAACATTTGTATTGGATTAAGTTGCTTCCGAGTGCGATGTACAATCTTTTATAAATTGCCCCTCGTCTTCGGTTCTTGTTTCAGTTGTAAATCTTAGTCGAGTGATGCGTGTAGAAATAATAGAGAGGGCTGTGCTCAAATATTCCCACATTCAGTAGAAATAAATAGCAAGCGGAACATTTAGTGTGCCTCGGGTTAGGTGAGTAATATCCAACACTTAATATATCAATTTTTATTTAAACAATATCTGCATTTATAATACATATTCATCAGTCACACAGAATCATACTCCAATTAAATTTACACTCACTCAGTGTCTATACAATCTGGGACAAAAATATGGCTGAGTTTTAATTATTCAGTTCAATCATCTTTTCCTGTCAATTTAATAACGTTTATTGGAACAATTCGCCAGTCTTTTTAGTGTTTGAGCTGCGTTGAACATTCGCCCCTAATCAATTTGACTCCCCAGTATTTAGCCATTTTAGTTCACACGCACAAAAAGATCATCGAAAAATCTGGCACATTGGGCGAAAAAATTTTGCGGAATTTATATTTAAAAAAAAAAGCAGTCAGAACATTAACAGATTTTCTGATGAAAAAACATTTGAGAATATTCACTAGAGACTGTTTTTAGGGAGAAATTGATGAATTTTTCTTGTTGGAGACTAATTCGTCCCTTGAAATATTATTTGCAAAAATTTCTTCATTATTATTTATCTGTCTATTCAAAAACTCTGGTGGCAAAATTTGTAATTTCTGTAGAAACAGTTGAAATAGATGAATTATGTAGACATCGGAAATGTCGGATTTTTTCTATATATGATTTGATCTTGATAATTAACAAATTTGTATTCAATGTTTGCATGGAATTTGTGTAGCGAATGCGCAAGACTTTTCTATGGGTTTTTTGGCACATGTTACTTCCCAAAATCATGAAATTGAATTTCTTCCATCTCATCGCGACTGGCTAGATACTTTATCTTTCGTTCTTCTCCCTGCCAATTCGTCCTTCATGTCTCATCTAATTCCTATGCCTTCAACATTCTTCTGTACCAATTCTCTCACATACGTACTTCAATCACTCATTGTCTTGTTCATCGTTATAGACTAGATCGAGCTGAATACACAATTGAATGAAAATATATGTTCAATATATTTTTTTTGTTTTTTTTTGTTGTTTTCTTGGGTATCCTATGATCGATTATGTGTTCTGTGTTTGTGTCTATATATAAATGATCGAATGCGGCAAATAATGTTATGTGATGCATTAATGTTAACCATTTCCTAAAATTCGGGGTTATAAAAACATGGCAATTCTCATTACGGAAGTGATTGGTCGTTATTTCCAATTAAAAATTGAGATCATTTGCACTGAAAAAAAAACAATTTCAAATTGATACTGGAGGATTTCAACTTGAGATTTCCAGAAATCAAATTAAGACATTTGAAAATCTCAATTTGAACCTTTGAACAATTTTGAATTATAAAGTTCGAACGTCTCAATTTTAGACTTGGAAGTTTCAATTTAATCTATGAAATCTCGATTTGAAACCTTAAGTTGTAAGCCTTTTACAACGTTAAAAGTGTGATTCTCAGTAGAATCGAGTGGAAATTTTCAAATCTGTAATTGTGGCTGCAAAATCTCCACTTAATCCTTTGGAATTTTTAAAAAACTCTAAAAGTTTCAATTTAAGATCTTTCAAATCTCAAACTAAAGCTTTTTCGTCGTGGGCGTGTACTTCCTCCGAACTGGGCAAGATAATTTTCCAAAGTGTCTTAAATTTATCACAAGCGAATTACTCACTGCATCAGTGAGAAAAAGCCACTCTACAATTTAAGGATTGATAAGTTGTTCTCTCTCTCTAAAAATAAAATCGACACTGGAAAACATTGTCACTGTGTTATTGTATTGTTTACTTTAATGGTATCGTATTGGGACTTTGACATTATTCAGGAGTTCCTTACTTAAATTAAGTAAGAAATTCCTAAATTCTGACGACTATGTGTCCAATCACTGGACGAAATTCGATGCTTCATATAAATATACTTTTATACATTGCCAGAGAAGACTAATTGAAATAATTTATTGCTCTATTTTTAACCTAATTCGAGTTGTCGTGAATCGATGACAATTTTGGTTCTATTCGAAAATTGATTTTATAGATGAATTGGACAATCTCAATGAACGAGGAATTAAAAAATAATGATGTTCTAGCATTACACTGAATTCAATAATTTTAGAAATAATTTATTTTACATTCTGCTCACTCTGCACGATACATCGCGTTATAAAAAGTACAGTATTAAACTTTCGACAAAAAAATGCATTTTCACTTATCCTACATTGAGTAATTATCATTATTCAAATTCGTTAATGTCATTGACAAGACGAGTTGACAACCGAGTTAATTACCAAGATATACCGCAAAACGATAATTTTCATGATGTATAGGATTTAAATAGAAACATAATTCTATAATAAAAAAAAAAACAAACAATTTTAGTTCTCCGATTTTTTTTGGTAAATGACATTATACTTTCGTACAATGGAACGCTGGATGAGAGTAAAGCGTCCAATTGCATTGATACGTTATCCTAATGTTTGTTCGAGGGGGCAAAAGATAAATGAAATACTAAGTCAAGCTTATTATTAAATGCAAGGCCCTCAATGTCTTCCTATTACTTAAGTCCCTTGGTTTAGAATTGAAATATTTATCGTGCTCTATCATTTCGAAAATAGTGAACAAAAATGAAGATTAATACATCCGTTATCTCTCACACTTGCATGCCGCCAAGCATACCACAAAATAAAATGAATTAATAAATCTGATTTCGTTATCGTCTCTCATTACTGTACAATTCTCCCAACTCTCCAACTTCTCCCACCCATTTTTCTTTTTATTCTCTGTTTTTTTGATTATCACCATCGAGTTTCAACAAATTGCTGCACTAACCAGCACATTCAAAAATGGTACACGTAGGTTTATTTACAATGTTTTACGTTGGAGAGAGCATTTACACCGTAAGTAGCCGTTTTTTTTTCTAAGGCGGGCCATTTTTCAAAGTAGTCTAGATAATCAGCCTTATCCAGTCCACGTCAAAACTCTTAAAACGCTTAATTTGAGGAAGGAAATAAAAGAAACATTATTTATGCTTACGTACGCTGTAGACTAAAAATCTGCTAACATACATGGAGAGAATTAAATAGTTAAAGTTACTATTGCAAAATCCGCAGATAGTTATTAGTTTCAAAGTGTTGTAGATATAACAACGTGAAAAGTACACATTGAAACGGCTATCATTTTATAATTTCTGGTCAAAAAGTGTGGGGCCAAGACTTCTCCGAAAGTCAGAATTGAATCTGAAGTAATCAAACTTTGTGTGAATGGTTAATTATTCGGAGAATAAATGATTTTCGGAGAAATATTTGATATGACTTCTCCGGAGCCCACTGAATTCTGAACACTTCATGCTTTTCAAATCTCAATGTCGATCTTGCTAGGTTGAATTACGTGTCAAATTGGTGTTGTATTATTTAGACATGTAATACACGGGGCATGATAAGCTTTCCCATGACTCTTGCAATGGGTCCTTCGAGCATAGCAATAATTACTACGTTACGCAGTCAAGTTTATTACGCAGGGCTCAGGTGATAATCCTTCTACCCTGTCGCCATAGTAAATTTTCCAATTTAATTCTCCCCAAAGGACAGCAAAACAAATAAAATCATGAATCCTAACGATGAAGCGGACGAGAAATCGCATAAAATAAAAGATAATACGTGCTGAAAAATTATCACTTCAGTCGAAGGTTAAAAAATTCGAATAAAAAAAAACATCATTTGAATCGAGTAGAGGCTGATCTGCCTACTAATCATGGAAACTCATTGCCACAGTGATATAATTTCCGCTCATAAAAACAATGATTATTAATAAAACAGTGAAATAAAAAAAATCATGATTACAAAGTAAATGTGAATTTGTCCAAATGAGTAGGTCACGTCAGTTGCTCTCGAGCATTAATAAAAAACAATAAAATAATGCTCCAATATATATGAAAGCACAAATGGTGGAGATTAAAGCGATTACCTTGATCCAATGCTAGATGCAGGTAGAATCTGGATGTTGACTGGCGGATTTTCTTGATTTTTTGGGCTCTTTTGTTGTCAGTTCTTGTGAAGGCCTTCTTGGACTGCCCAGGGTGACTAGTGCAGATGCAACTGCTAAACCAGCACTCTGACCTGCTGGTGTGTAAGGCTCACCACCCGTTGGCAGTCTGACTAGCAACGATAAAACAGCTGCTCTATTGCCACTGCATGGCTCCAGGGCTATTGGACTTGGAGCATCCTGAGAATGAGCAGAAGTGATGAATTTTTGACAAATTTTGACTGCCGGTGACGAGAAGCGAACCCGGGTCATCGGCATGCCAGTCTAGCACTAACCGCACGTCCACTACCGTCGTGAAAATTTACTTTAAAATCACTAATATTCTATCATCTTTATCATTAAATCGTCTGATTTGTTGAATTATCGGTTATTACCCTAGATAATCATACTATTATCACAACTGGACTAAAGAATTATTATTGTGAATAAGTTGAGCGATAATCCGGTGAAAGCTGATATATATTAAAATTTCAACGAACCTTTTTCTTCTTTCTGACGTTATTGGTCTCCGCATCGTTTCTCTCAATATCCGGTGGAATATCACGCCTCTCAATCTCCACCAGGACTTGGCTGAAGGCACGATTGGCCATCTGTTGCATCTCTACGAAGAGTCTCTGGCGTCTCCGATACATGTCATATTTTTGCTTTATTTTCCATAATATGGCAGCCACCAGCAAAAGAGCAAGGAAGCACCTGTGCGTTGTCATGTAATCTCTAGTTTACAAGTTAGTACTGCCTGAGGTTTAGATCAATAGAAATGGGTGTAGATGGTATGGCATGCAATGAAAAATAAACATGAACTTCCGATGGAAAAAAAAAATAAAATAATTACACCTTCTTTCCCCATTTATTCAATTTTTGCGTACTTACGTGGAGAATGTGATGAAAAATTGCTGGAGATTGAGTTTTGAGTACTGGGAAAATGATATTTGTATCCACAGGGGCGGTTGAAAATCATAAACGTATACGTAAAACGTCGTTAATGTCGTGTTATCCTCACTGCCAAAATTATAGTCAGCCTTGCTGAAACGATGCTTATACGTTGTACAATTGGCACCAAGGAGGAGTGGTTTCTCTGGACTATTGGCCTTCTTTATCGTTATGTTCATTTTTGCCAATACAGAGCAGGCTATGGAAAATTCAGCGTCGACGTCTGGTTTTGACGGGGAATTCTTGAAATTTATTGCTCTGTAATGGCGATCCTCCTTCTTACTTAGATTAAATGTGAACTGGTAGTCGATTGCTAAATCGTCTGCGAAAAATTAAGGAAACGTAGATAGAAATTGTTCTTTTGTGCGAATAGAGAGAGAATAATTTTTTTCGTATTTCGAATAACTAAAGATGTCCAAGGAGTTGAGAAAATTTCATGTCATAACGAATAAGAAGATTTTGCATTCAGACAGATTGGATCTAAAAAATTGCTCGCAAGTCATGAAAAATTATCCTCACTTGGATTGAGAAAACTAATTACATGTCAAGAACAATTTTCGTTTTATTGAGAATAATTAAAAACGTCCTGAGAAGTGGACGAAATTAAATGTCATAGGATTGAAATTTTCTACTTTATACATTACTCTATGAATCTTACCAGATGAAGATTCTTTCATGTAAACCTTAAATCAAAATGACACATTCTCAGAACGAGACAAATGGTGCTTGGATTGAGAATAATTTTCTCGATCTCTGAATAGTTCTTTCCCATGAAAAATACTAATGAGACGATCACTAATTCTGCGGTCGTCAGCGGAGTCGAAGAAGAAAAACAATAAATTAATTCACTGGTAAAACACCTGACCTTTCGTTGCATCCATGCAACTATCGTCATAGAATGGTCATTGAATATAATAGCCTAGGAACTGAAGGGCATATTACATACAAAATCAGGCACAAATCTAATCTTGCCGAATAAATCGCTACCATAGAGGAATAGAAAATATCAGTTATTAATGTCTCAGGTGTTCGGAATGTACATGAATCTCTACATGAACTGGAGACGTTAATAGTAGACATTTTTAGCTTCTCTAGTGTAATTTTTTTCTGTAAGATCTATGTATCTAGTTCAAAAGACAGAATGGAAATACGACATGTTTTGTTTCTTGCTACTCTCTTTATGAATGATCTCCTACCTATAAACGATATAAGCCCGATAAAAGTACTCCACGTAATTCGCATTACCCATTAAGAAATTTCATCGTAAATGATGACTTACTGTGTTGCAATGAGCTTTCCCAACTACTTCAAGATTTGTACTCATTTTATATGGTATTTAAAAAATATTACGGTATTCAATAAGAAACCCCTGTCGTATATTCCTCAATAAACTCTTTCTACTCTGAGTTTGCTAGACGACTGCAGAATTTAGTAATCGTTTGCATCATAACGTCGCCAGTCATAAAAACTATCAGCAACCAACGAAACTTAATGAAATTCCAGAATCTTACAGAAGCATGATCCCTTGGTGGGGTCTCCATGATACAGACTAGAAACGTCACACCGCTCGCAATTATCCCCAATAATGCCCTTAGTTGTGCAGAAGCATTTTCCAGTTTCACTGGTACATTCAGTCCCTTGATTATTGCAGGAGCAGGGCTGACAAGTGGCCCCATTCAAAGGGCTGCCAAAATACCCAGGGATGCACTTATCACAGTGCGCCCCTCTCGTTAAATTCCCACACGGTTTGATGCAGTCACTGCTATTCCCATAACACGTACTATGACCATTGCATTGACAAGCCGGACAGCTCGTGAAGAACCACCGTTCAAAGGGACAAAAGCCCCCATTTCTGGTATTGGGTCCCGTCGATCCCCCAGGCATACAAATTCCCTTTCCCGTCTTGGACCCATCATCACACCACCCGCACTCTGGATCAGATCGACAATTCAAACATGAAGAATAAAAGCTGCACCACTCCTTGCCAGTCTCAGTGGCCCTACATCTCGCCCCATTAGTTGTCCACTCCCTGCACTGACCATAAGGAAAACTAACCGGATATGCATTCTTATCAACACACTTTCCCTCATTCTGACACCAAATGCAATCATTCTCCGTGCAATTACTGCAGTGTTTGTAATTAACACAGGGACTTCTGCATGAGTCCAACGTCAAGCGTTGCGCCTGTATAGCAGTACCATTTATGAAACTGATATCCCTTATCTTCGTAATTTGTTTGCACGGCCCATTTGGCCACGACCACACGCAGTCCGGATTATTGGAGCACGCATGACACGTGTGCAACTGAAGACACTCAATTCCAGTGTGCAATTCACACTTATCAAGACTCGTTATTGCCGTCAACGGCGGTGCACTCGGTGTCCTTCCACACGCCTCATGAGCGCATCCCTTCATGCTACACCAAACGCAGTCGTAAGATGTTTGAACACAAGCAGAACAATCAGTCAACAATTTACAAAGTTCCTTGTGCGACGTCATACCACGTGGCTGTGTATCATCGACGCACTTCATGTATGTGGAATCATGTAAAGTATCATTGAGCCACAATTCTTGTCTCAAACTCCTAGTCAGTTGTACACATCGATCCTGCTTCTTGTGCCATATGCATTTCAAGCCAGTTCTTGATATTAAACATTGACTCTGCGATGTCAAGTGTTCACAACTACCGGGTGTATATATCAACATATCAGACAACATCTGACCATCGAAGCCCCCGTATATGTACATGGACTGTCCAAATATCGTTGCACTGTGACCATATCTTGGAAGATCTGACATTTCACGTGGCATTGGAAATTGATGCCACGAGTCACAGGTCACATCGTATGCTATTGTATCAGCTGAATAACAACGTGCACCGTGCGAGTGTATTGTATCGTTGTGCGTATTACCACCGAATATTAACATAATTCCGTCCGATACGAAGACCCCAGTGTGAAAGAAACGAGCGGACGGGGCTAATGTCAGTAAACGCCAGACGCGTGTATTTGGATGATAAGAGTAAATACGACTGGTCAGTACTTGGGTATTTTGCGATTCTGATACGTAACCACCGTATACATAAATTTGATTGGTCAGTGGATCATGGGCAGCGCTGTGACCATAGCCGCCCTTTATGGGAAACCCAGTGGACTCCACTATTCTCCACTCTCTCGTGCCAAAGTAGTACTCCTGTACAGTATTCAAATAGCCATACTGGGGTGAATGGCCAAATATAACGACCATTTTTTCATTTCTATCGTGACTGTGAACAAGATTGGCTGTGTGACCAGCAACTCTGAGTGGTCCACACATTGTTCTGTTGTTGCAATGATGACGCACCGTCACATTCTCCCATACTTTGGCTGATATGTCAAAGGCCCACAATTCATTGGTAACTGTGGAATTTTCAATAACCCCACCGTACATATAGATCTTATCGCCAAATAGAACACATGAGTGTGAGTAACGAGGGAGTGGACGTATACCCTCAATGTGCGGTGTCTCCCAGACATTGCCAGTAAAGTCGTAGACATAAATCATCTTGGAGCGGTGAAAACTCTCACCGCCTACAATATAGAGTGAGTCACGCCAGACAACTGAACAGTGACTGGCTGAACCCTCTGGTGAAAAGTCTTTGTAGGGTATGGTCTCCCAGTAGCCACGCTCCACTCTTTGACTGCAGTCTGATCCTTTGAAACCAGGGGCACAGTTGCACGCGTGTTCCTCACGATTGCACACACCCTGATCGTGATGGTGGGAACAATTGTTTGGGCACACTGATGCGTCACATGCCTCACCTGTCCACGTCACTTCACAAGTACATGCTCCATTGATGCATTTACCGTGGCCAGAGCAGTCGATGTGAGAGTACCTGGGAACATTTTAGGTACATTGATTGAATGTTTGTGGAGAATTGTTGGGGTTGTCTCTAGTGATTGTGGGGTTGTATCTCATTTTATAATTATTTCTCTTAACGCTTCTCATTATTGTCCAATGATTTAGGTTTTGTCATCTTCTTTTTCCGCAATATCAATTGTAAACAATTGCAAGGGAGGGGAAGAATTATAATAATATTTCAAGTAGTGTAGGAATGGGAACATGATCTCTAATTATCAGAAATAATCAAGGATTGAGTGGCATTGTCGTTATCAAATCTCAATTATTGCTTGTATTAGCGACAATTAATAGATTTCTATTTATTATGAATTCCGGTAATTGCGTCATGTATTGAAAAGAGTAAAGTAATGAACTGTCATCGTGATGAAACAATTTGTGATGAATTTGTATTGCGATGGAATGAACTGTGATAAATTGGTCCAATAGCCAATCGGGACGATGAATTGCAACGCAATAAGAGGTATAATCGCGGTTATTGATATAATCATCTTGTTTACCTGCTTGGGCATGCATTTATCTTGTACGTTATGTTGAATCCACTCATGTTATAAGCGACATCCGAATAAAAATGTAGGAAGACACTGCCGGATCGTGCAATCACCTCGGGTACACGTCGTATGTGATATCCATCCTTGTGCATAAGTCCCGTAAATACACCCAATAGTGGTGCTTCTACGCTGTCTCCATCGTATATGTATAAATGATCCCACCCGCATTCTGTTGCAAATTCCTCTATATGCATACGTATAGAGGAATTTGGACTACTCTCGATCAACCATGAGCATTTAACGTCTGTCGTATAATTTCCAGTACCATCGTGAATACTGCCGGATGGTGCTGTCAGTCTGCAATACAAGAGACACATTTCTGTGATTAATTATTTTGGATAATCAGGGATATTGAATATTGCTTGATTGATTATTATGGCAATCATTATCGAGATTACTGGGATGGAGACAAAGAGTGCTTATCTATCAATGCATGGGAAACATTAAAATCGTGATATGACATCGACAAAAATTACTATATTACTATATTAATCAATAAACTGGATTCTTTTCAATTCTTTGCACGCTCTTTTTGGCAAATCAACTCGATATCAACGCTGATCGCCTCTTATAATATTTTATGAAGAAGTGCATAACTTTTTTACACATTCGGCCTTGTTGTGAAGCCTTATAAAATATATTGAAATTTAAAAAACCTCAATAATTAAATTGGAGTGAAAACACTTCCTGTTAGTTTCCTGCTTAAAATATTCTTGAGTTTCTGAGATCGGCTTAGTACACCATATGCGTGTGGCTAATTTAGTTATGATTTCCTATCCGACTTTCATTATCTCCATGAAACTGCAAATGGCTAAACTAGATCCTTTTTAGTTCTTTTTTTCTTCGTACGTCCGGATAATCTTGTTATGTATCTAATTTAATTAATATTTACCGACCGGGTGATGTAATTTGAATGAATCCTTGTTCATTTTACAGCATTAAAAAAATGCTTTGAAAATTTGAGGGAAACATTTCTGAATTTCATAGCACCACTCCATTCTGCCATGCTGTCCTAGTCTCGTTTTTTTTCCACCGTATGGATACGCAACATGCGTGTAGCTAATGTTGAGATTTCCCGACCCACTTGAAATAATTTCCATGAAAAACATTGCAGATGTCTACAGTTAATTCATCTTTATTCGGTTATTTCTGTATAAATATAATTTTAGTATGCACAATAATCATATTCCATTTTATCAATATCTCCTGACCGGATGGTGGCATTTGAATAAACGAGGGTTTGTTTTAAAGCCTTAAAAATGCCTTCAAAATGAAAAAAAAAAATATATATATATATATATACACATACAGGGCGTCCCATATACAATTGTACGGCCAAATAACTTTTCAACGAGGGCCCTGATTGAAAAAATTTTCAGATGAAAGTTGTAGAGTTCGAAGGTAGACACCTGATGCAACATACGATTTGTTCATATGATGTAGAGTTTTCCGACGATGAAGGTGAATTTCCTTCTTTCAAATGGTACTTGACTTTGTCATCCCTATGAAAGTAGCTCGGGCAGTCAAAATAAGTTCACTCATACCATGTATTAGAATATGGGAAAAATCAAACAAATAATTCTGCCACAACACTTGATATTTCTTTTCTTATAAACTTTATTTAACACGAGGAAGGCACGACTG
>JAPYZM010002865.1:0-15059 GCA_030522845.1 Psyttalia concolor
CTCTCTCTCGCGCGGGCAGTTATACTGCCTGGTCGGAATTGATTAGTCGGAATAATCATTCCGGGCATTAATTATAATTATTATAATTAGTTATTTTCGGGGTTTATGGACCCTAGTATTCCGAATGATAATCGAGGTTTTAAGATTGCGATAACTTATAGTATCGAGGCCGGGATATTGTTTGTGAGTATTAATTAAATTTTTCCGAGGTAATACTCGAGTGTTAGGAGTCCGATAAATTATTATGCTCCCCAGCCTTTGAGGGAGGTTCGGTGGAAATTGTGATTTTTGATCTCCCCAACCTGATAGGATTAGAGCAGATCAGGACATGTGTTCTCCACCAGTCCAGGTCTCACTGGAGGAAATGATGAATCACCATCATTTGATCGACATCTCCTTAATTTACGATTAAACACGATTGTTTGGCCCTCTCCAGTGACTTAGTGTAAAGCCTCCCATAAGTAGTGGCTGGATAGATAGAAATTAAGAAGCCTATCAAACGAGCGAGAGGCCTGAGTGGATATTCTGGTCCAGATTGGAGACGATCCAGCAACTGTCTAATTGCCACACGTTTCTCCTGAGGAATCTCCAGGCATAGTGCCGTGAGATCAATAAAGTAACCAAGGTATTCAATATGATGAGTGGGAACAAGAGAACTCTTCTCTATATTGATGATGAAGAAACCCATGTTAAACAATGGTTCGACTGTCTGTTGGGCATTCGAGGTACATTCCTCAGCAGACAAGGCAATGCAACTACTGTCATCTAAATAGATAGATGATACCAAACCTTTAGTTCGAAGATATCCCATCACTGGTTTCACTATTTTTGTCAAAACATGAGGGCTAGTTGCTAAACCAAAAAGTAGGCAAGTGAACTCGTAGAGTCTCCCTGGAAAAAACAAACTACGAAATTTTCTATCTTCATGACGTATCGGGATTGAGAAACCTTTGCAGTCTCCGGAATTTGACAGGCGGGCCTTTCGGGTTTAGTGTTCAGCTTCCTTCATGGAACAGCAGTAACTTCGAGATCTTGGTTGAGTTTAGACAAACTTTTGACGTAGTGCATCACGAATCTGTTTGTTGAGACTAGAAGATATGAATGCCCTTCTAGTCGAAGAAAATCCCCGATGAACCTGGGTCATCAATTTTCCTGCATCACGAAGTTCCTCCAGGAGATGTAGTTTATCTATTTCGTCATCTTCTAAGAAGTTGGAAACAGCAGCACCCAGTGCAACCAGGGCCGAACCTGCAAATTTCTGTGAAGTACAAAACTTGTTATCCCTCTGAACCAGAGCATCCGTTGAAATAGCTACCATTTCAGGATTTAGCTTTGGAGCTTCAAATTGGCACTCTGACGGCGTGCGTGGAGAATTTTCCATTAATTTATCCAGAGCTTCCTTCTCCAATAGTTGTGTCAACCAAACTGCCCAGCAAACTGCCAGCTTACCGTGGAGAGATATTTCTGCGCCTTGAGGTTTAGATGGGTCGGCACCCAGGATTTCCAACAGTTCCAGGTCCAGGCTCGAGGCCTCCCTTAGATCAACAATGACAGGATCTGTCTCAACAGGGGTTGTGCCCTGTGAGGCCTCTGTTAGGCTGTTTGTCTCTGGGACGGGGGGCATCTGGCGCGAAAGTGTGACACGTAGTCGACATTCCACTTTTTTCACCTTTTTTGTGGGTATCAGATTCCTCAGGGACGGATGGTGCATTTTAATTCTCAACGTCTTGATTTTTCTTGTTTTCTGGAAAATTGACCACGTAGGGAGAGGTTAGATTGGAAATCGTTCCCTGAGGATATGTTCAACGTTTCATGAGGCCTGGACGATTGTGGCTTTATCTCTAGGATCGAGCCGACGTCCATTTACGTCCATTTTGGGGTTATACTTACCATGAGAATCGTCGGGTTGTGTAAGAAGACGCTGCACCTGAACATTCAGTTGTTGAATTTTCCGAAGGATCTCGGCCTCCTCATCCCGCTCTTTTCTTATATGTGCCCATAATTAAATATAGATATTAAAAATACTCTATGTTAATTGAGTTGGTAGGTCCCCGCGGTAGAGGCTCCACGGCCTACTTTTTCTTACTCTTTGGATGTGTGTGTCTTCAACTAGCACTGGCGGGCTACTACAAGTTTTTAAAATCTCGAAGACGAGGCTTGAATATAATTTGAATGAAGCAATCGAAATTTTTCCTATAACGACCTGTGTCAATGTCACTGTCTTTATGGATAACTAAAAAAGTATAACTGTTCTTCGAGCAGGCTCAACATAATCCTTTGAATTTTTCGAATGACATATCTGCACCGCAAAACTCGGCCCCTAAACGTTACTAAAGATATACCTTGCTCATACATCATGGAAAACGGGAAAAATGATGTCAACTGTCGCAGTACATTATGTCCTGTAACAGTATACAGAGTACTGAGAGTACTTATTCGAAGGTTCCTTCAGGAACAATGTTAACCAAAACAATGCATAATTACCAACCTATGAGGGCAGGAGATGTACAAAAACTCGGCCCCAAAGACTCGGACCCAAAAATCGGCCCCAAACTCGGCCCCAAAAACTCGGCCCAAAAACGTTACCAATGGTATAACTTGCTTATGGAAATCTGGAAAAATTATGTCAACAGTCGCAATACATTATGTCCTGTCACAGTAAAACAATGCATAATTACGAGCCTATGAGGGCAGGAGATGAACAAAATCTCCACCCCAAAACTCGGCCGCAAGAACTCAGCCCCGATACAACTTTCCCATACATCATGAGAAAACTGAAAAAATCATATAGACGGTTACAATTTATTACGTATTGCAAGAGTATATCCTGATCCGAAGCTTCCTGCAGGAAAAATTTTCATGAAATGCACCTCATCATTACCAACCTAAGGGGGAGAGGAGAAAAACTCCGCCGCAAGACTCGGCCTCAAATACCTCTACCAACTACAGTTTAAGTTCAGTATACAACCAAGGGCTTTCCTTGTCGATACATCACGAAAAAAAAGGGAAAATCATATGGAGGTGTCGCAATAAATAATGTACTGCGAGAGTACATACTGATTCTAAGCTTCCTTCGGGAAAAATTAGGAATCAAAGCATAATCACCAACCTACGGGTCTGGAGGTAGAGAAGCAAAATTTTCACCATGAAACTGCGAAAATTCAAGAACGTTATCATGATGCTATGTCACCCAGTTCAGAATTTGATGATAAGGCCAATCATGTTATCGAACGCATGAACCCATCTGAGTTCGGACTTCTAGGTTTTAGTACTCCTGTGGATAATGATGTATCGACGAAAGACATTTCACGAGGAAAAACGAAGGAAAAACGAGTTGAGAATAGAGTCAATAATCATATTGAAAAAAATATTTCTCATCCTCCAGGTTATTACAGAAAAATACGAGAAGATTGGTAATAATAACTTAGTAGTCTATACAAATTCTGGTCCCGTAACTAACACTCTGTTGTAGTAGTATTCAATCTAAACGAATTGAGGACTATAGGTCCGCACTTGATGAGGCTGAAAATACAAGGAAAGAAACTTTGCGGACAATCACGACAGCTAAAAAGCCCACTTCCACACATTATATCTATTGGAATGACGCCAATGACCTGGTTCATTGTCTTCGACTACTGATATCCTCACAAGACGCTAAGAATCTGGAGGAAATTGTATGCATTATTGAAGCTCTGCGCAAAACTGAAGTAATATATTAGACTATACGGATCATAAGTTATCTTAATTTACATAATTAGAATTGGCAAATTAACACATTCGTGTTTTTACCAAAATTTCCATGCTCTATTAGGACTACTATTACTTGTTTATATTGAAAACTCCTCGAATGGTATCCTCTCATTCGCTAAATTCAAAGATTTATCTGCACCTAGTTGACTGATGCCATGAGAGCTGATTGGTCCATCAAAAGATGTAGACGTTGTTTACAATACCATGAGACTCTAGAGGGAGATATATTCGATGAAATGTCTTTCATTATACCTTTATTCATTGCTTTCTTACACACTATTACATTTTTTTCGTATAAATGAAAAAATTATCAATAAAGGAACAAAATGAAAATAATGGTTCATTTAATTTACGCATTATTTCCTTTATCCCCTGCAACAAACTTCATTTCATTATGGTCTCCACCCAAATACTCCAACTTTGGCGCACCGTTCTTGATTTCAATCAACAAGCCTTCAAATTGTTCAGGATTGTCAAGGAAAAACTTTGACATTCTTCGGTTCAGAAAAACAGAATAAGTATTATTTAAATAAAGGATGACACTCATTCCATGTTTTGTTTTCACTTTAAATGCTGCCGTAATGGTATACAAGTGGTTCAATTCAAGATCAGACAATTTCAGTAGTGACAGAGCTTTCAATTCTGTGTTGATTTTGTTGAAATATGCTCTATCTGCTTTAGCCGCAATCTTTGATTCAGGTTGTATGCGGACACTGTTCGATCCTCCTTCTAAGTATTGTAGTGTTGTCGAACTGTTCTCAATGTAGTTGTAAAAACTCTCAAATTCCTTGGGATTATTAGTAAAGAACCTGTCCAGTCGATTATTCACAAAAACTGAATACGTATTTGATAAATGTAAAATCACACATGTGCCGTATTTAGTATCAACTTTGGATACTGCGGTGATGGTGTATGAACAACCGCGTTTCAACTCGGATAGTTTTACCAAAGGGAGTTCGTTCATCTCTGTAATATTTATCACATCGCAATTTGCTTCACTTCTGACACTTGCATCGGGGTGAAAACGAAGATCGTTGTATTTTCTCCCCAAATGTTCCAACGTTGGTGTGCCTTTTTCAATATGTTGCTGGAAATTTTCGACGCTCTTGGGGTTTTCCGAGAAATATTCAGCCAGTCGATGATTCAGAAAAACTGAGTGAGTATCTGACAGATGAAGAATAACACCAACTCCATACTTTGTCTCCACCTTGCCAGCTGCAGTGATGATGTAAAATGCTCCAGATCAGCCAATTTGATGAGAGGAAGATTTATCAACTAGGCCACACTGTTGATTTTAGCGAGATCCATATTGATTTTTCGACTTGTGTGTAACTAACTACAAGTTTTCTAGAGATTGGAACAGAGTCACTTTTTTATGTCTCTTCTACACTGTTTCACTTCTTGAATATTCTTCAAGAGAAGGTCTAAACGTTCCTTTAATTTTTGACGTTTGAGATGCTTCTTAATGAAGAGCGTTGAGATGAACTGATCACTGACACCCAATTTTCCCTATTTATATCAGCGAATTCTCGCCACTCCTTTTATTAACAATGCATGGGCGGAGGAAAGTAAATAGAGAAGAACCATAAATGACAAGTACAGACTTGTTTGATAATCCCCTCCCCTTCTTTTTTAATAATTTTCACATCATTATTGCTAGCGGTTTTTACGACATTTAGAGGGGCGCGGAGGAGGGAGGGGCCTATGAGAACTGATAAGTTCAGACCTGTTATCGTTTGGAAAAAAGGTCTCCCTCGATCAATGTAACACGAATATTTACATATTGATATCCTTATCAGCAAGGGAGGCTGGAACACTTAACAGTACCAGAAATGAAAAGTTCAAACTTGTCTGGACATTGTTATCGCTTTAGGAAACGCCGCGCAGAAGGTCTTTGAAAGAAGAACCCTTAATTAGTCAAACCGTTAATTAACCGAACCGCTAATTAACCCTTTCCTCCCACCCACCCACTCGCGGCAGACCCTCTGACGATATCTTTGAACCAAAACCGCTAATTAACTGAGCCGCTAATTAACCCTCTCCTCCCTCCCACCCACTCGCGGCACACTCTCGGTGACCGTTAGTCAAATCGCTAATTAACCGAGTCGCTAATTAACTGAACTGCTAATTAACCGAGCTGCTAATTAACCCTTTCCTCCCACCCACCCACCCACTCGCGGCAGATCCTCTGGTAACATCTTCGTGCCAAAACCGCTAATTAACCGAACCGCTCATTAACTGAGCCGCTAATTAACTGAGCCGCTATTAACCGTTTCCCTCAACGCCCCGCTCGCGGCAGACCATCCCATACTGAACCACCTAAGAAGAGGGAAAACCGCGAATTAATTTAATCGAACCGCGAATTAAACCGCAAATTAAACTTGCGGATCTCATCGCGACCCTCCCATCGGTAATTTATTAACCCTTTCCTCCCACCCACCCACTCGGGAGGGACCTTCCACCACGTCGCCACCAAAACGTTGCGCCAGAACCCGCCTTACTTAACTACTATCATATTATTTGGCAAAAGTTCCTAATGCTTTGCAAAAATGACTGAAATCCTATAAAAATCACAAAAAAACTTTCGTGAAGAAATTGGGCGAAGTTGACGTTTTATGTCCTGATCATAATTTTAAAAATTATATCGTCAATTTTTTTCCAAAAAACACGTGAAATCATAAGAACACCAAGCCCTTCGTTCGTTAATAGCATTGGTCTACTGAAAAACAAAAACCTGGCGTTTTTTCAAATAAATAAAGACATCAGTAGTTGCAGCACAAACGTACTTAGCGCGGTTTTCTTCGTACTATTCTAAAATTATATATATTAATCACTCGACGCACTTGAAACTTGTTGTTTTTTCCTCCGTTTCCCAATTTTTTTTCAAATTCTCAATCCATACGGTGTAGCGACCATACTGGTTATATTTAGCCCGGACAGCTAACAATTTAGTTGTGTCTCAGAGTCTCGTCTTGGACTTGCGTCCAACGCGCAGAGAGCGAACTCGTACTCTTTAACCTGAAGAGGGAAAAGTATAGAGAACAGTTCGTGCGTATATCCAAGAAGGGAGCTAGCGCCAGTTGGTTCTCAATCCAGAGAATGGAGAGAACAATTAGGGAATGCAAAGCATATAACAATGTAACTACTAAATTGTGAAACCTAGGGAGCAGTCAGGTAGGCCGCTCAGCGCTCAGAGCCAGTCGAGCACGAACTGGTCGAGTCCACATCGGGTGCGCGCTTACATAGCCAATTCCTGGAGTGGGGGCACCGCTGTGACGTAGCAGTGCGACGTAGCGCTGAGAAGTCCCCACTACGATACCGAAGCGTTGTCGCATGAAAGTGCGAGCTGGCGCGTCGGTGATGTAGCGATGGCTACAACGGAATATTATAAACCCACGTGAGAAAAATTCGCTTAGCGCATTATTTTAAAAAATGCCAGGTTTTTGTTTATCAGTAGACCAATGCTAGTAACGAACGAAGGGCTTGGTGCTCTTTTGATTTCACGTATTTTTCTTGTGCATAAAATTGACGATATAATTTTTTAAAATTATGATCAGGACATAAAACGTCAACTTGGCCCAATTTTTCACAAAAGTTTTTTTGTGATTTTTTATAGGATCTCTTTTATAGTATAGGACTCATGGCAATAGGAGAAATAATTCCTCCCATGGATTATGTGAGTAACGTGGCAGATTTTCTGGAGAGAGAAAACCTGACGTTAACTGCCCTTTCCCCCTGGTCATGGCCAAAACGGCAGAATCAAACCTCAAAATATGTTTTAGGGCACCAGTTGTTTTTTGTTTCTCCGGTAGCAACAAACCGGAATACCCAAAAACGTAAACGTAACTAAACCTAAAATCTTAAAATCACTAAATACATACAAAACTTAACCTAAGGACCAGAGGAAAGGTGTTAGTCCCGCGCTGCTCAGGGGGATGGTTGTGGAGAGAGGGGCGGTTTCGGATGGGGACAAAATTATTGGACCATAGACTCACAAAATAACTTACTCTAACACCAGGTTTATGCTGAAAAATTGTCATGGATATTTAACTCAAACGATTATTTTAAATGTTAGCAAGCAAATGTCGCAACCAGACTCGAAAGTAGTAAATCTAGAAGAATTATACTTAATGCGCAATAAAATATATAGCTCATAGGGCCTCAATAGCGATGTACGCAAAATAGACCCAGGGGGAAGGGAGGAAGAAAGTCTAGCCATAACTAAAATCATAGTTTAAAATCCCTGACTAAATTAATATTCCAAAAACGGAATAATCCCTAATTTCCCCTGATCTGAAGCTAGACGCGTTAACGCAAAGCTAATTTACGGCAAAAGTCCCTAATCCATATTTTCAAACTCGCCTCTAATTCAAAATAATTCAAAATAATATTAGAGGGAGACAGATAATCGCCGTTCCCGGCAACTGACGAGCTCACAACCATCATACAAATCGAAAGCCGTGACAAATTTCACGTGCAGGAAAATCAATAATTCGAGAAAGCCATCTACAATTATTCCTTCGCAAATATCTATGAACACCTGTATTCAAGGGCTTTAAACAGCACGGCCGGATTCTCGGAATTCAGCAATAGCCACGGAGCAATCGAGTTTCTTAACTCAACAATACGCATAGTTTTCGAATAACTCGGCGCAACAGCAACCGCAATATTCGCGCTAATTATCCCGTAAAAAATTGCATAAGATTCTCACTGAACCTAATCGCACTAATGACCTCACAATTCTTAGACTCCATCACGAAAATAATTCCACGGTTATTCGCCAAAAGATTCCCAAAATTTAATTAATAATCGGCGCGACAATAAATTATGCAATAACCCTGAAATACTCCACGCGGTACGTCCCTGGCGCGCCTAGCAACGAGACGCCAATAACGCATGGCATGGCCGATACACGTGTACCCGGCGATGCGTCGTCACCCTGGAATTTACTTATGCCTCGAACCGATAGGCATAATCCGATGCAGGCAAAATTACGTTAATAATTCTATGCTTTTTGTCGGGGGAAGCCTAATCCAATAATAATAAATTCATTTACGTAACTAACTCTGAGCTTTTTGACGGGGAGCATAACCCAAAATTAATTAATTCAATCAATTAACTAACCTGAAGCTTTTTGATGGGAAGCATAACCCAAAACAATTAATTTAATCACTCGCGAACATTTTGCCCTTTGGCACTGGCCACTGAAATTATCCTACTCTACCGAGATGAGATACGCGTCATCATTAAAGTGTAACCCGTCACCAAAATTATGTAAATAAATTCACTGGAATCCGACGCAACAAGTCGCAGCTACTAAACCTCGGGGGAGATCCAAAAAAACGGGAAGTTTGTTTCTCGTCGGGGCTCCTGAGTCCTCGTTGAATCCTCGCCGATCGCCAGCAGTCACCAATATCCTCCTCAGCTCTCTCTCAAAATTCTCCTCGAAACACTTCACTTGGTTTTCCGACTATCTCGTGTCGCACGCCAACAATGAATGGCCGATAACGCAAAAGAAAGCCATCAGTGGCCCGCGGTGCGGTCACTTTCGGCAATTAAGTTTTAGGGCCGTCAGGGCTGCAAGAGCATTCAAATTTGAATGCGTAGGGTCCCATGACCTTTCGTCAATCACCCTACTAATAATTAATACTTAACCCTAGACATGAACTTTAACCTTAACTTAAGTATAACGATCTCGGAGGGCCGTCCCTCTGGATTGTCCCGGGGAAAGACACCTAAAACGTAATCGCTAACCTAAACTCTAAAATTCCGCTACCCCCGGGGATCCCTAAAATGAGTGGTAGGTCTCTCACCTACTCCTACACGTTTTACCCGAAATGTTAACCGTACAACTTTAATTTCTTAAGCTTAATTACTCTAAATCATGACTCTGATCCTTAAAGCACTCCGAGTGCGATCTAACCGATAAAAAAAACGAAACGAAAACGAAAGAAAACGAAAAGAAAAGGGACCCTGGGTTTGTTTTTGACGTTCTCACGGTTCTCTGTTGATGGAAGGAGTTCTCTCCAAACTCCTTACACCCCCCTCCTTTGCCGGTTACGGCCGGGATCAGCCAGAGCTCATTGGACTGCTGAGGCTTGTGAGTTGTCCGCTCAGATCCAGATGATAGGTGGTTGGTCTTCCTTCATCTCACCCCTGAGATCGAGTGGGTCCTCGAATCCACGACCTGAAAGCTCAAAACACATTGAGAAATACGTCACGAAATACACAAATAACGCATAGAGCAGTCCTACACGGTAGGAAAGCCTCAGGCACAAGCAGAAGCATTAACAATTAGCGATAAGCGCATGCAAAAGCCACAAGTACGTGTTTCAGCACTGTAAGAGTCCTAAACGTCAGGTTGGCAGTCAAGGCAACTGTAAAGGTGCAGGTAATAAAGAAAATGTCAAGCACTCTAAATGCAGGTTAGATAGGTAGGTGCGTTTATTCCCTACCTATAAGCGGTATTTCGTATCGAGAAAAATACAAAGCAACACAAAATGAAAATGAAATAGAAATTGTCAAACGACAAAAAAAAGAGATAAATGGCCTTCCGCCCGGCAATGGTCTTGGATTTTTCTCTCGCCAGAGTGTGGTCCTTCCCACGTAGAGCATTTGGGCGGTGGCATCCGTAATTTTTGCCAGTATTGACAGAAGTTAAGTTCTTTTCCGCCTGGACTCTAGGCAGCGCCGCCTCAGCAGAGGTGGAGCGGTTTACCACCCTGCTTCTAGGCAATGTCGTCTCATCGGCAGACGTGGGGCTGTTTACCGCCCTTCCCCTAGGCAATGCCGTCTCCTCGGCAGACGTGGAGTGGTTTACCACCCTGCTCCTAGGCCGTAGCTGTTCCTTGAGGTTTGTCCCGTCCTCCAACGGTATTCCTCCACGTCCCCGTCCTGCCGGGTAACGGGACTTGGGCCTACATCCTCTCGGAGACCCGTCTCGGCTGGTCGACAAGCTCGAGTCCGTGGCTCGAGGGTGTTTCGCCAATGTTGGTTGGCAACTCTCGGCCTGGGCTGGCAAGGCAGTGGTTTTTAGCCCTGTTGGGGTGGGCGTAAGCACGATACCTGCAGGTGAAACAGGCTTGGGCGCTGCAGTTGGCACCTCTGGTGGAGATGTCGACGTCACTGGAGTCAGGGGCCGTGGTTTTGGGCCAACGTGCGCCGACAGCCGTGAGGCAACGGAGGTGTTGGGTGGCCTCTCCACTACAGCGTCCATACTTTGGTAACTGGTCACACTGCGTCCCTCCATCGGTGTGGAAGGTGCCAAGCTAGTAGCGGCTGTTGGTCTCCTGACTGTCTTCCTCTGGAATTCAGGTAGGTCCGTGGCACAAGGTGCAGTCTTCGGGTTGGGAGATGGCAGCTGTTGCTGCAGGTTCGCTCGGATGGCTTTCCGAGCTGCCTGATGGCGGAAGCGTTAGTCGGAACGAGTGAAAACGTTCACTCTCCATCATGGAACGCAATCATCGGTGAAGTCGATGGCTGTTTCCATCGCTCGGATCAATGCTGAGAGGGCGAGGCTTGTGCCGGATATTTTGATCTCTGGACTTGAGCATCCCGTGAACGCCGACATGAGGCTCCTGGTGTTGGCTGTGTTGCAAGGAGTTCTTCTGTCTGTGGTGCTGGGTGACATTGCTTACGTTCGGTCACTCCCCAAGCGGTCAGCTGTCAATGGTGACGAGGCTTCAACCTCCAGAGAATCTCCTGCTGCGATGGGGGGTGTCGGCAGACTACCCTCCCTGGTGGTGGCTGTGTCGTCAACCAAGCTGGCTCACGAGTTAGTGGTGGCTAAGGCTCGGCGAGGAAAGCTTCACTCGAGTGAGCTGGCTCCTGATTGTGTGACTGGGGCTGGTGCCACTGTTCTGCTTCGTCCTTCGCTCATTAATATTAATGAGTTTCTTCCCGTGGACCTCTACAACTTACGTCGAGCAGTGAAAGATGTAGCGAAACACAAGGGCTTCTCCACGTTCATTCGTGATGGCGAAATCTTCATCAAGAGAAGGAAGGAAGACTCTGCTACGCGTGTTGCTTACCTTGATGATCTAAAAAACTTTCTAAGGGACTATTAATATACTCCTCTTCTCCTTCAATACCATCTGACTGACTTTTCCCTTTCCCTTCTCATTCTTCTTCTCCTAGCTTTTCACCTTCAACATACTGCATCAATCCCTGTCCTGATCTTGCTGCTACATCGCTTGCTTCGGATGGTTTAAGAGCCTGTCAGCTCAATGTTAACTCCATCAGAGTTCACATTGAGAGAGTGAGGCTTTTTCTTGAGTCTCAACGTCTTTTTCATATTATCGCTATGTCTGAGAACAAGCTCTGCCCCCTAATTGATGACGATGTGGTCTCCCTTGAGGGCTATACTCTCTTCAGACGGGACAGGAATATTCGCGGAGGCGGTGTAGCGCTATTCTTCAGTAACTGTTTTAGGGTTGAGGTCATCGCTTCATCCTCTGATGTGTGGACTAAGAAACTGGGATTACCCGAGTATCTCTTCTGTGAGATCGCTAGCCATGGTGTCTCCCCGATTTTTGTAGGTGTAGTATATAGGCCACCCCATGCTCCTTTCCTTGTAGGCAGCGATTTCGTACCCGCGCTTCAGCAGCACATTCAAGACTACAGCACCAAAGTTATTCCTGGTGATTTTAACGCTGATCAGCTGTCTGCATCTAATGCTGATGCCGCACTTCTGCGATCGATCTGTGCCGACAACTCTTTATGTCTCGTACCACATGGGCCTGTTTCTGTCACCCGGCTTGACTTGTGCCTCATTGATGGTGAGGATACTCTGCTCTCCTACTGGAAAACTGATGTTCCCTTTGTTGATGGACACGACCTCATTGCGGCTACACCGCGTCCAACGCTTAGCGGTGTCATGTTCGAGTGCTTGAGAAGCTTTTGATGCATGGTTTCTCGGGAGCTGCGATCAAATGGGTGGCCTCTTACCTGAGTGGTCGTTCTCAAGCGACACTGGGAGGTCAGCGTGGAATGTGCTCTTTTTGTGAATTAAATAAGGGGGTGCCTCAGCGGTCCGTACTTGGTCCTCTGCTCTTCCTTGTGTTTATAAATGATATTGCTAAGAATCTTGGGCCGGATATTGAGCACCTTATCTACGCTCATGACCTTCAGATCTACCTGAAGTTCTCTCAAGAGGATCTGGAGCTTGCTACTGCTAGGATGGGAGCTGCCGCTAAATGCATCATGGACTGGGCTGTTCTCAACCGCCTTGGACTCAATGTCGCTAAGACTAAGCCAATTATACTCGGTTTTCAGTCATGTGTCAATGACATTTACTCTTTTCCCGGCAGGTCCATTAGCATTGGTGATGCCACTATCCCCTTTGAAACATCTGTGCGCAGCCTTAGCGTGGTGCTTGATGACAAACTCACGTGGACGGAAAATACTGAGGGCATTGTTCAGAGGGTCCACTCTGTAATGTTTCGCCTTAGGTTCTTCCGTGCCAGCACTACCCTTGAACTGCGTAAACACCTGATCGAAACTCTCGTGTTTGCCTTGATTGATTACTGCTCACTGGTGTATAATGGTCTCTCTGCTGAGCTCTCAATGAAGATCCAACGTCTTGTCAACATGAGGGTTAGGTTGGCCTTTGGACTTAGGAGGGATAGGCACATTACTCCTTTCAGGGAGCGACTGGGGTGGATAACGTGTGAGATGCGTAGGAACTATTTCGTTGCGTGTCTCACTTTTAGGGTTCTGCGGTCAGGAGAACCCAGCTACTTAGCTGCTCTCTTCACGGTCAACCAGTGTGTGCGCCCTGTGAGGGGGGAGATGTGTCCCCTCATAATCAAGCCCTTCAGGACTGAGTCTCAGCGCCATTCCTTCCAGGAGTCTGTGGCATATTTCTGGAACACTATCCCATCCTCGATACGTGACCTTCCCTCCATTAATTCCTTCAAGCTTGCTCTCTGTGCTCACCTCCCAAACTAAACTGATACGAACGGTTTCTTGTCTCTCTTCCCTTCCCTCTTTTCCTTTACGTTTTCCCCTTTTCTTCTGCCTTTAAGAGTCCCTTTTCAGTATTCAGTTTTCAATTCTCAATTTTCAATTTTCAACTGTTTCAATTTCCAACATTCAGTTTTTTTCTTGATATTACTATCCTATTCTCCTACTCTAATGTCCGTGCGCTAAATTTTGTAAATTTTGTACTTGCTGTTTTCCGTTTCTGTGACACTGTGTCACAACGTTTTTGTACAACAAAATGTACAGTAATAAAATTCAATCAATCATTCAATCAATCCAGACTCCACAGAGCACGCAATAGTCGTGCCAGATCCTGCTTGGGCACTCGGGGTAGCCATGGCCATACTTATGGCATTGGTGACAGCGGACTCCTCTCTCCCATCGTCTGGGCCGTTCGGCAGGTTTACGCTCCTGTGGAGCCGCTGGTTTAGACGTCGACTGGGCCGGTGTGGTCGTGGCCTAGGTGGCAGGTCCCTCTCTGAGGAATCCGGGTGTGGGCGAGGCTGGCTTCGTGGCCGGGATTGAGTGGGCCTCGCTCTCCAATGGCTCCTCGGGGGCAAGAATCTCCAGGATGTCCTCCTGCGTCTCCGATCCTGGGATCCTTGGTGTCCCCAGGGGGGAATTCTCCTGCTGCTCGGGAATAGGCGGAGGCGTTGGAGCGGCAGGTGCTGCCTTTGGAGTGGGGAGGGGGGCGCCTCTGGGGCCGTGTTCACAACCTTAGCGGCCAGTTCCGCTAGGATTGAAGGCGAGGCCCTAAGGGCAGTGGTTGGGAGTTTCACCGGTGTCTCGGCAGCTGGGTCGTCCGCTTCGGAAGCGGAGCTCTCACGCAGTAGTTCGTCCCCCTCTAACTCCGCCAAGGTGGGGGATGGAGGCATTTCCTGAAGGTGAAATTGCGGTACCTGGTTGAGGAGCGAGGTGGCAAATGTCCTCAGGCTGGACATGAAGTCTGGGCAATGCCTCGCGACGGTCCATAGTTGGGCCGCGTAGGCAGTAAGGGGAGTCCACTCGACCCTACTGGAAGCTGTTCTGTTTAGGGCTCTAGAACGGCAATTCCCGTCTGGTGGGGAGGCCTTTGAGGTGACAACCTCTGGGCCCGTGGCTTCGGGCATCCCCGCTTCGTCGGCAACTCCTGACTCCGCTTCCTCGTCCCAGTCGAGGGAAGTCTTCGGGGTCGTACTCCGGTCCTCCATCATCTCCACCGGGTGGCCTCCGTAGGCAGTCGCTCCTTCCGTACACTGAGAAAAAAAAATTCTAAATAATAGAAATTCTGCGATTCATCCCAATCATTTATTGATTGGAATGTCGCAAAAACAAATTCAATTAGGCCA
>JAPYZM010002867.1:0-12579 GCA_030522845.1 Psyttalia concolor
TCCTGGTTTATATTCAAGATTGAAATCGGGGACCTTGATCGCTGGAAACATGTCGTCGAATTCATTTCGGGGTTCTGGAATGAAAAAAATTACCGTCAACCAGTCACTTGTGGAGTTGGAAGAGCAATCCTGAAGGGATATTCTTCATCATAAAATGAATCAGATGATTGTGATTGCAGAAGTCTCGTCTGACCTGGTCGCTTGTGACCTCCGAAGCCTGCGGTTGACATGTCGAACCAGGGCTGGGACTCGCGGAGTACGTCTTCGCTGGTCTTCGGGGGAGCATGACCTGAACTCCCGTACTTGTAGTCGTCCCAGCTGTCACTGTGTCTTCCACCATGAGTTCCACTGCTGTAGCTGTCACTGTCATGATCGTTGATGTGCCGTCCGCTGGAGCTGCTGCCGTGACTTCCTCCGTAACCGCTGCCGTGATTTCCTCCGTAACCGGTGCCGTGACTTCCTCCGTAACCGCTGCCATGACTTCCTCCGTAACTGTCACTAGAGCTTCCATCGTAGCCACCACTGCCGTGGCTCCCCCCGTAGCTCCCGCCGCTGCCGTGGCTTCCCCCGTAGGTCCCGCCGCTGCCGTGGCTTCCCCCGTAGCTCCCGCCGCTGCCGTGGCTCCCCCCGTAGCTCCCGCCGCTGCTGGTACCATGAGTTCCCCCGGAGCTTCCATAACTGCCACCACCACTGCTGCTGCTGCTTCCCGCGGAACTCACGCTATGACCTCCTCCGCCGCTACTGTGACCACCTCCGTGCCCATGCCCGCCCCCACGCCCGTGGCCACCCCTTCCTCCATGTCCTTTACCCTCGGCTACATCTGAAAGTCCAGGCAAAAGGTGGCGGAAAACATTGAATAATTTTTTGCCACATTTTTCTTCCAGCCCTTCCAATAAACGTCATCGCCACGGAAAGAAATTAAAGTTCTACCGGTCGTCAATCTTATTTTTCGGATCTCCGACGAACCCACCGATTGAAGAATCGAGTTGCTCAGTACATCGATTAGGATTCGAATGGTGTTCGATTTAGATCTCAATCGATGGAATCGACAATTAATTGGTTTCACAAGAAGTCGATTTCTCGCTGGCAATCGACTTCCCATCGAACGGATTCAGTTTCGATTCCATCGACTGAGGTCGAAATTGAACTACACTCGAATGCTAATCGATTTACTCAGTCGATAAAAAAAACGTTTCTGACGGGTTTTGACCCTTTTTTCAGTTTTTTCGATTTTTCTGCAGGTGATCGTCGTTTTTGCCGGTTTTTAAGGGCTCAGGGGGTCCTACGGGTTTCGACTTTCCTTTTTGGGCCCTTGTGGCATCACTTCCGGGATATTTTAGGCCCTTTACTGACTTTTAGGGCCCTTTTGAGAAATTTTTGGCACGAAAGTGCTGATATCTTGAAAACTATCAGGCGTAGCTCCAAAATTCGAACGGATTTGGAAAGCTGAGGAAATTTCTTGACCGCTGGGACCCTCCGATCTCATCGATTTTCGTCCGATCGAACACAGTTCGTATAATTTGATAGTGACAATAGCAAAAAATCATCCCATACTTACAGAGTCCGGTGCACACTAAGACCGCGACGGTAAAAGTCGCTGTGAGTCTCATTACAATTGATTGAGGAGGAGGCACTGAGCAATGACTGAAAATGATGAACTTGACACGCGCGTTATATAGAAGAGTTTGGCGTGCCTCGTGCGCTTGAGGGTCTCGAAACCTCACGATGCAATTTCCAAAACAATTCTCTTGACGCCTCACATCAAACTAAATGAACCTCTTGAACTCGTTATCTCGCAAGTGCTCTGAAGACGTAATTCGTGGAAGGGCAGAAGTGCGTCGATAGCGGTGACTAAGAAATCGTTGAATCATGCGGGAACAATTTGTTTATTTATTCATGAGACTGACATCCTTCCAAAATAATTACAACAGTATTTAAATAATTCTGATAAGATCTTGGCTAATTGTGGGGCTGTCAATTCAATCCTTTTGGGATCAAATTAAATTCCCCCGATCTCCTGATTACATTTAATTACTAACGTTTACATTTTCGGGCACAATCTCAGAAGATTAATTATTAACAAATTAATTTAAATGCTCCAGGGAATTAATTCTGGAGCGAAGAGGTAGAACGCGATAAGTGGGTTTTTTATATTTTCCAAAACCCGTATTATCTCAGTAGGTAATGATGTTAGGGGAAATTATCAGAAGAATGTTTTTATTGCAAAATTGATCAGCTACAAAAATGGTCTTGTGACATTAGCTCCTAAAACCACTCCTTATTATCATTATGTTGTAATTCAATGTAAGCCGAATCTGCAGCGTCCGGCCATGTCGAAATTCCGGTGGAAATTGGGATCAGAGATCATATTTTTGATGATCTCCGGGAAATATGTTGATATTTTATCCGTCAGTGGTCTTCCTCCAAGAAAACGGCGCTCGCTTGTCCTAATTCCGGGAATAAACTAATGAGAATCACCTTCACCTGACCATTCGCGAGAATCCTACCAAATCTCGGGATCAGACCTTGGGGCGGGCCCTCTGCAGTTCTTTTAGTGAACTATTTTTCAAGTCGAGTGCCTCCGCGATTTAAACCATCAACAGTTCTCGATCTGATTGATCTTGTTGGAGCTGAAGTCCAGTAACGCCGGGAACGGGAAATTTCGGAGGATCCCCGTCCGGATGAGTCTAATTTCATTGTTAATTAAGCGTAATTTGTACCTAGTTTTCAGATGCCGGAGTCAGTCGTTCGGTAGCTCCTACAACCCATACCAGTTGAGCTTTAGAATCGATACCTGATCAGGCTCTTGGAACGTGTCATTCGGCATATTATTCGCCAAACTGATGTCGCACTTTCTTAACCCGATAAAAGCGTCGGCCTCGATGTCAGTTATACGGTTGTAGCTCAGCACCAGCAACCTCAGCCGAACTAACCCCTGGAAGGCTCCTTTCCGGATCACAGTAATTTCATTGTCATTTAAGTATAATTCCTGCAGATGGCTCATATTGCCGAACAACCCGCTGGGTACCTCCTGCAACTGATTCGCCGGGAGGTTCAAAACCCCTGTCAGATTGAGGCCTTGGAACCAGTCCCTCTGCCGTTCGTTTAGCACATTATTCTTCAAGCTGATCTTGTCTACCAGTGAACCAGCAAAAGCGCTGGGCTCGATGTGGTTTATCTGATTGAAGCTCAACTCCAGGTACGACATATTAGATAAATTCTGGAAGGTCCCGGTCTTGATGACCTTAATTTGGTTTCCATTCAAATTCAAAAACCTAAGGTCACTTAGATTACGGAATAACCCACTGGGTAACTCCTGCAGCTTATTGCTGTGGAGATATAGCCACCCTTTCAGGCTGAGACCTTGGAATGTGTCATTGTCCATGTCTTCTAGTAAATTATATCCCAATTTGAGTTGATCCAAATTATGTAAACCAGCAAAGCCACCAGGCTCGATACGATTAATCTGGTTGGAGTACAAGTTCAGCTCCTGCAAATAAGACAGCCTCTGGAAAGTACCGGCCCTGATGACTTTGATCTGATTCCCAGTCAAGTCCAGATGCGTCAGGTTTTGTAAACTACGGAATAACTCACTGGATATCTCATGCAGACGGTTCCAGCCGAGATCTAGGGTTGTTGTCAACTGGAGACCTTGGAAGGGATCATTCAGCAGGTCTTTTAGCATATTATTTCGCAGATTGAGCGTTCTTACCTGGGAACCGGCAAAAGCGCCGGACTCGATGTGATCTATCTGATTGTCGCTCAAATCCAGGTGCCACGTATCAGAAAAATTGCGGAAGGTGCCGTTCCTGATCGTTCCAATGTCGTTGCGATTCAGGTATAGCTCCTCCAGATGTCTGGTATTATGGAATACCTGGCTAGGTAGCTCCTCCAAAGAGTTCCTCTGCAAATTGAGTTTTGTGAGGGGCAAGTCGTCGAAAGTATTGGCTTCTATCCTGCGGATTTCACACGACGACAGGTCCAGATGTTGGAGGTTATGGAGGCCACTGAATATATCGGGTCGTAGATCTAGGTTATTCACGTGCAGCACGAGTTCCCTCAAGTTCTTAAATCTGGCGAAAGAGTTCGCTTCGATGCGGGTTATTCCGTCTTTGATCACCAGATGTTGGAGTTCTTTATTTATCTTTGAGAACAGCATCGGAGAAATGGTCTCGAGTGAGTTGTGTTGCGTCCACGTGAGATTTACGAGCTGGGGAAAGTCGGCGAAGAAGTCAACGGGGAAGCTCTTGAAATCATTCCAATCCAGACGGACGGTCGTTACGGACGTGAGGTTTCTGAAGGGATTTGGGGTGATTAGAAAATTCAGATCTGTCACCTGGAGTATCTTCACGTCCCTCGGGTCAAATATCACTGGTTGAAGAGTGTCAGGTTCGGTGGCTGCCCGGTCGTTGAAGAAGTGGAGTTTATTAGATGTCAGTTCTATCGATAGCTTGGGACGTACTGAGTCGATAAGCTGCAGATCCAGTAGTAAATCCAAAGTGGAAAGATTTGTTGGGGCGGTTGGGATTATGAGGTGGCCGTCTTGATCTAGTTTGAATTCATCCGGGTATGAAGTGAATCCCCCAGGAATTTCCCGTGATAACACTGCGATATATATTGGAATAATCAAGAACTTGCTCATGGCGGATGTTTCGGTCGTTGGACGATTTGGAGGTCGGAGATTTCGGGCGGGATTGATCAGACGATTGACGCACTTCTGATCCGCAGGTCAAACTGACTGGCAGACCGAGTGCAGACGGACTCGGACCTGGCTCTTTTCCCACTTCATGTCTCTTAGGAATTCTAATTGTCATTATACGGATGGTAGAATCAGTGGGAGAAACTACGGAAATTTTGATGACCTCAATAGGCCCATCTTCACAACAACTTTTGGAGTTATCGTTGAAAAAAAATTCCAATATTTCAAAAATTTCATCAATTATTCTGTAGTGATGTGGGAAAGTTAGATAAGTAGGCTTGTCTCTATCAAATATCAATTATCTCAGTAAGGAGTGGCTTTAGGAGATAATGTCACGAGACCATTTTTTTAGCTGATCAATTTTACAATAAAAAAATTCTTCTGATGATTTCTCCTAAGATTATTCCTTACTGAGATAATACGGCTTAGCCGCCTCTCGAAAAAGAAAGAACCTGATTGAATCAGCAGAATCCGAATGTGGACAACCAAATGAAGATCTCGACCATGTTCTCTGGGACTGTCCCAGGTTTGATTTGCCAAGACGAGGAATGTATAATTCCTTTCGAATGAACCAAATTCTTCCTCCATACAGAATAAAAGATATATTGAAAAAATTAGGCGTGAAGTGCTGAGAAATTGTTGCACACTTCCTGAACGAAGGCAAAATTAATATCTAAACGAAAACAACTGATACACCGAAAGTTAACCGCTCAATGTAACAGCACGAGTCCAGTGTTTATGGGTACCTCCATCCTTATACCATACTATTGTCAGTAATTCTAATTATGTAATTCTCAGAAGATTATTGTTACTGTACAGCTATCATAATTTCTCGTTTTACCACTTCCCGACAGAAGTTCATTTTCTTTACAGTCGACGAGAAGAGTTCGTCAAAGGGAGAGTGAGAGCTCTTCGTCTTCGACGAAATGTCCTATTTGTTAATTAATCCAAAGAAGCCTGTTTGAATGCTCTTGTTTATAAAAATCATTCTCGCCTGAATGGGAGGAACCAGTCGCCAGAGGATTAGGAAGTCGTTTATTTTATCATAGAAGAAGTTTTGGGTTCTTGAAATTTTTGGTAATCCAACAATCCGGTTCCATTCTTTCGAACTACACTTTCATCTGTAAAATTCAGTTTATTTGTTCATTAGTAATTGTTGCCACACCTCGAGCCTCCTCAGCAGGCCCAAGCAGACTCGATTACTTGATTGCATTGGTTTAATTAAAATCTGAGAGCTCGAGTGAAATAATTCAAGGGCTATTTGCAGTGACTGTCGTCACAAAAGGTGAGAAGTCAGGATAAATGTTCTGATTTATTGATTGTATCCTCTTCAGGAAGAATAAATGAAAAATAAAAATTGTTTAATTACTTCTTAATTATTTCTTAATGCCTTTATTTTTTATTCTTCGGAGCCCGTCGATTTTAGTTATCTTAATGACTTGTAATGACGCCTTCCTTGTTCGATGATCAAGGTCTTTAGGCTGTTTGATAAGCCTCCTAGTTTTTATTACAATAGGTTTCAATAGTTTCAATTTTTTAATCGTAATTCGTAATTTTTTTATTTTGGATTCGTTCAATGGCTCAAGTGCCCCGCCCCAAGCCCCAATCCCCAAAGTTCCAATATTGTAAGGTATACTTGGAAATAAACGAAATTTCCCCATTAAAAAATGAAAAACTGCAATAAAAATTTTTCCTGAATTCAAAGATCACAATTTGTCGCCCTGGTTATGGTAATCGTGTCCAAATTTGGATACCTGGACCTCTCCTGCTGGCTGTAGGTGGTTCCTGGACGTCAGTCGGTAAGTCAGACTCCCGGAGAATTCCTGCAGATGTCGTTACCCCCAAACAGCTGTTGTGTCTCGCCACGTTGGAAGGGTCGAGCTGGTTTACCGAAAAGTCTATGTGACATTATACACAACATCTCCCCCAAAAGTGTTGATTGTTGATTGTAAAAAGTGGAGATTGAAAGCAAGAGGTGAGTGAAAATCCCTCCTCAATTGACCCTCGTCGCCCCCTCAAGTTGTCTCCACTGGTGAATTTATCCAATGTTTTTTGATGAGAAATGAGTACACGTCAACCAGTTCAAGGAACTCCAACTGTCCATTGCAATTGACGAGGAAAAAAAAGCAAAATAATTGAGTTAATTGGGGGGTGGCAAGTGAGTGAGGTTATCGAAGAGTTTTCGCCTGCTATTCATCGACTTTTGGACGTTCTTGAGGGGATTGAGGTGTGGGGAGTGGTGGCTTAACATATTTTCATCTTCAGGGCTTGAAAATGAAGGTGAAGGAACTCTTGAAGACTGTCAATGTCGCCTGGTCACCACCGGCCCAGCATCCCATCATGCTGGCTGCTGGCACTTCTGCCCAACAGCTAGACGCCAGCTTCAACACATCTGCCAGCCTCGACTTGTATCTTCTGGGGCTACAAACTCCTGGCTATGACATGGAACTCAGGGCTAGTGTACCCAGTGATCACAGGTAATGATTCCTGGGAAGATTGAGGTTTTTACGTTCTTAGGATTCTCGAGATGGCGAGGAGCTTGTGAAGAGAGTGTCACAAAATAGATTTTTAGTCTTTTTACATTCAGAAAAAATGATATTTTTTCTGAATATCAATTGTTTAGACCGGCAATTGCTGGACAATTATTAGAACACTTGAAGTTCATTATTGATCAAGCCTAAAATGATTATTGTCAAAGAAAAATGTAAAACATTGACATTTAATAAATAAAATTAGGGTCAATAGAACTCGAGTCATTGAAAAAAAAATGGAGGACAATTATCTCCAGGAGTTGATTGAGTGTGGAGTCGCTCTAAAAAAATTGAGTAGGAAATATTTAAACATTTCAAAAAGCCTCAAGAGTCCTCGACTTTCAGATTTCACAAGATAATCTGGGGTTCGTACGGTCCCTCGCCGTCCGGGATAATCGTCGGCGGTTGTGACTACGGAACGATAAAGATCTACTCGGCCTCGAAGCTCCTGTCAAACGAGCAGGACTGCCTGCTGAGCAGTCCAAACCGTCACACAGGTCCAGTGCGCGCCCTGGACTTCAACCCCTTCCAGTCGAACCTGCTGGCGTCCGGGGCAACCGAGTCGGAGATCTACATCTGGGACATAGTGAACACGACGACGCCAATGTCCCCAGGCTCGCCGTCCAATCCACCCGAGGACATCCAGTACATCCAATGGAACAAACAAGTCCAGCACATCCTGGCCTCGGCCTTCAGCCAGCGCTGCATCATCTGGGACTTGCGGAAGAACGAGGCGATTATCAAACTCTCCGACGCCAACTCGAAAATCAGGTGGAAGACCCTCCAGTGGCATCCGGAGATGGCGACCCAGCTTTGTCTGGCCTCTGAGGACGACCAGACCCCGATTATTCAGCTCTGGGACTTGCGCTTCGCCTCGTCTCCTCTGAGGACTCTTCAGCATCATCAGAGAGGTTCTGACTAAACCATTTTATTTATTTCTTAGGACAAACGTCACTCCCCGGGGACGATCTATAATTTTTTATCAGAAGAGTCCCCTTTAGAAAAAATTATCCATTGATTTAATTTCCCCCCCAGGAGTCCTCTCCATCGCCTGGAGCACTCACGACCCCGACCTGCTCCTGAGCTGCGCCAAGGACAACACAATCCTCTGCTGGAATCCCAACTCAGACACTCCAGGGGGAGAGGTTCTCTGCGAATTGGCGCAGACCGCCCAATGGAATTTCGATGTCTCCTGGTGTCCAAGAACCCCCGGGCTCATCGTCGGCAGTAGCTTCGACGGTCACGCAGTGGTCTACTCCTTACTGGGTGGCTCTCAAGGTCAGTCGCAGGGAACAGCGAATCAGATAGTGGACTCGTTCCCTGGGATGGATCCATTCGTGCAGGCGCCACCCTCAGTCAAGTCCGAGCCAGCTCCCGCCCTGGGGAAAGCTCCCAAATGGCTGAGACGACCTGCTGGGGTGTCCTTCGGTTTCGGGGGCAAGCTGACGATTTTTGAGAATGAACCTGGTGATAATAACGCCGGAACCCCCGCCAAGAGAAGTGTCATTGTCTCCCAGGTGATCACCAATCCCGAGATGATCAAGAGGTCTAACGAGCTTGAGAGTGCCTTGAAGAGTGAGCAGTTCCTGGATTACTGCCAGGGGAAGATTGATCAGGTTCAGGACGAACATCTGAAGAGAATCTGGAATTATGTGGGGGCGTATTTCAGTGAGGACGTTACGAAAAGATTTCTCGAGCTGCTCGGCTACAATATCTCCGCAATAAATGAAAAATTACAGCAATTCGTGCCTGAAGAGGACATCACCAGCTTGACAGAGGGAGTGTCGAAGGCCCACTTGGATGGTCTTCCCAATGGAACGAGTTTCGATCCAACAGCTGCCTTCGATGCAATAGCCCAGCAGGAGCTCAAGCGATCTCCAGTGAAGGCCAAGGAGTCCAATCTCCAGCTGAATACCAGCGACGACGAGGATGGCCTGATCACTCAGGCCATTCTCGTTGGCAATATCGAGGCAGCTGTCTCTCTGTGCTTCAGCAGCAAACGATACGCAGATGCTGTCATTCTGTCGATGGCTGGGGGTCCAGAACTCCTGGCAAAAACCCAGTATCGATATTTTTCAGAGCACACGGGAGTCCTCAATTCACTCATTAATTTTGTGGTCAGCGATAATTGGGGGGAGATCGTGGGGAATTGTGACGTCGCCTGTTGGAAGGAGACCCTCGTCGGTATCTTCACGCACTCCAGCTCGGAGGAACGATCAGCACTTTGTGAGGCACTTGGAGATCGTTTGTGCTCAATTGATGATGCCGAGTTGAGGAGACAGGCGCAGATATGCTACATCTGCTCGGGCAATCTCAGCAAAGTCATTCAGGTTGGTGGAACTGGTGTACAGGACACGGTGGAGCTGGTGATGGTGCTGAAGAGAGCGCTGGAGATGCAGGCGAGCAGAAGTGTTGAGGTGGATGGACACATTGGTAGGGTTCTCGCCCAGTATGCTGAAATGCTGGCTTCTGAGGGGGATCTCGATGCCGCCCTGGGGTATCTGAAGAGCGGCGAGGAGGGGGGAATGGGAATGCTGAGGGACAGGCTGTGCAAGGCATTGCAGTACGTCCAAGCTGGGGGACAGCAGCCAGCAGCCAGAGGGGGACAGAGGCAATTGCCTGGGCATGGACAGGCCTACAATCAGAACCAGCAGACCCAGCCGAGTATTTATCCCGGTGGACAGCAGGCCCAGACGGCTTATCCACAGAATCAACATGGATGGAATGCCAACAATTGGAATGTCAATCCGGTACAGAACTCCTGGGGAATGCCTCAGGTAATTTGATATTTGTTAAATTCATTGGTTGTCCCTAAAAATTTCTTTCTGCCTCACCTGAGGTCTGGATTAATTTTATTTTGAGGACATAATTGCTTGGAAGGGCCTCCCGTGAGTGGGGAGAGTCAAATAAAAAATTGGAAGGTTTGGACTCATTTTTTTTTATGGTGCTCCTCAGGTATCACCAGTGCAGGCAACCCAGCCCTTGCCCGCCCAGCCTCTGCAGCCCCTCCAGCCTCCGAAGACCTACGGAACGACGATTCTCTCCCCAGCAGCGCCACCCACTGCACCTCCACCCATGCAGACACCTGGCAGTACTCACAGTGGCTCCAGACCCTCCAGCGTGGGGCCTTCATCCAGGCCCAAGTACATGATCGATCCCTCTGTGAAGAGTCCCTCGTCCTACGGAGGGTATCCACAAGGAGGGTATCAATCACCAAATCAGGTAAGACCTAATTCTCCTCGGGGAATTAATAATTTTATTAAGGTCTGTCTTCCCGAAGTATTATGTGACTAAATTGATTTTTCTAATAACATCCAGATGATTTTGTAAATTTTTTTTAAACCAAATTTCCGACATACGAGAATCATAACTGCATGTCCCAAATTGGGTTTCCCAAAAATCTGGAAATTATTTTCTTTGTAATTAGGAAAATGAATTTGGTCACGTGACCCCTCGAGAAGACTGGTCTTAAGGGTGTAATAATTTATCACCTCGAAATCCCCGTCACTCATTACACGTGAAATACTGATCAAATTGTGAGCAGACATAATTGCCGACTTGCAGAAATCATGCACGCACGTCGGAAATTAGATTTGCTTATGATTTGATAATAATTATTCTTGTAATTAGTCACGGGGATGTCGAGGTTACGAACTATGACACCCGGGCCTTAACAATCTCAATAAATTGCTGGAAAAAAATCTTAGGATCTAAGTCTTAATTCTTGGTCGCTAATTTTACTGCTGTTCTTTTGATTACCTCGTTAACCAGATGCCTGGATACCAGGGACAGGGATACATGAGTGGCCAGGGCTACGGAGAGCCTGATGGCTTCAAGAATCAGCAGAGTTTGATGACACCCAGTTCACCAGCCCAACCACCCCAGGCCATCTTCGATCCTACAATGGGCCAAGGGGGCCAGGGGGCCATGTTCGGTGGGGTCAATGAGCCACCCTCCACCTACCAACCAACACCTCCGCCCTCCGGGTGGAACGACCCTCCCATTGCCAAGTCCAGGGCTCAGGTAATGCTGACTAAAAAAATACTTTATTCTTCTTTACTGGGGCGAAAAATTGGAGGATTGACTGCTGTAATTTAGTTAATTAACTGGGTAAATTGGGAAGTAATTGAAAAGCGAACAGTTTAAAAGTTGACTCATGATTTGAAATTAATGTAGCCAGTGATGGCACTCTGCGACAAAAATGAAATGTCCGCGGAACACGCTGGCACGAGGAAGTGGAAGGCCAAGCACTCCAAGACAAATAATCCGAAGGTAGATCAACGTCTGGCATTCCCCTCCCCCCATTGTTTATCATGGATTTTAATGTTTTCTTTTGTGTTAATAAATAATCATTGTTTTTCACCTGCTTCGTCTGATCATCGCAATGGCTGCTGACAATTGCAAAGTGAACTGTGAACAATGAGAACACCATCGAGTGACATGAAATCATCAATTGATTTTGCCATAATTTGTTGATTATTTTCATCAATTAATGATTTTAATGATTCAATGAATGCACTCTGACGGGTTTATTTTGTCTTTACAGCCACCAACGACTGACCTCTCAGTTCAAAATCCAATTTTTCATCCGCTGAGAGGAGCTATGCCACAGCAAGATTATAATGTGAGTAATTATTTTAATTGATTACTTCAAAAATGAATAGTCCATTGGTTTTTTAAAATTGATTAATCGTCAGAAGCGTTCGCGTTTGAGGATCAAGTAGTATTAAAAGTGAGATGGCCCTTAAAAAGGTCTAGGATTGAAGGTCAAAAATTACGAGGGTCAAACGAGCCTGAAGGACACCAGGAGTTGAGTATAAATTAATGTTGAGGATCATAAGTCCTTGAGGATGTTTAAAGTTGAGGGTCTGGTGCTCTTAAAGGTCAGATGGCCCTTAAAAAGGTTTAGGATTGAAGGTCAAATACTTTGGAGGGTCAAACGGGCCTGAAGGACAGCGAGAGTTAAGAATAAATTAATCCTGAGGATGACAAATCCTCGAGGACGTTTAAAGATGAGGGTCTGGTGCTGTTAAAGATGAGATGGCCCTTAAAAAGGCTTAGGATTGAAGGTCAAATAATTCCGAGGGCCAAACGAGTCTTCAGGACACCGGGAGTTGAGAATAAATTAATCTTGAGGATGACAAATCCTCGAGGACGTTTAAAGATGAGGGTCTGGTGCTCTTAAAGCTCAGATGGCCCTTAAAAAGGTCTAGGATTGAAGGTCAAATAATTCCGAGGGTCAAACGAGCTTGAAGGACACCGGGAGTTGAGAATAAATTAATCTTGAGGATGACAAATCCTCGAGGACGTTTAAAGATGAGGGTCTGGTGCTCTTAAAGTTCAGATGGC
>JAPYZM010002868.1:0-20386 GCA_030522845.1 Psyttalia concolor
AGTTACGAGGGTCACTTGGGGATCCTTTAAGGGCCACGAAAATCATTTGGGGGTCCGTCAAGCGACCGGAGGGTCACTTGCGCATCCGTCAAGCGTCACAAGGGCCATTTGGAGGTCGGTCAAGCGCCACAAAAGTAACTTGGAGGTCCGTTAATTGCCACAAAAATCACTTGGAGGTCCGTCAAGTCCCACAAGAGTCACTTGGGGTTCCGTCAAGCGTCAGGAGGGTCACTTGGAGGTCCTTCAGGCGCTACAAGAGTCACGGGGGTCCGTCAAGCGCCACGAGGGTCACTTGGGGGTCCGTCAAGCGCCACAAGAGTCACTTGGAGGTCCGTCAAGCGCTACAAGAGTCAGTTGGAGGTCCGTCAAGTGCCAGGAGGGTCATTTGGGGATCCGCTAAGTGCCACAAGGTTCACTTGGAGGTCGGTCGAGAGCCACAAGAGTCACTTGGAGGTCCGTCTAGCGTCAGGAGGTCACTTGGAGGTCGGTCAACTGCCACAAGAGTCACTTGAAGGTTCGTCAAGCGCCACGAGAGTCACTTGAGGGTCCGTCAAGTCCCACAAGAGTACTTGGCGGTCCGTCAAGTGCCATAAGAGTCACTTGGGGGTCCGTCATGGCCCACAAGAGTCACTTGCAGATTCGTCAAAGTTATGAGGGTCACTTGGGGATCCGTTAAGGGCCACGAAAATCATTTGGGGGTCCGTCAAGCGACCGGAGGGTCACTTGCGCATCCATCAAGCGTCACGAGGGCCACTTGGAGGTCGGTCAAGCGCCACAAAAGTAACTTGGAGGTCCGTTAAGCGCCACAAAAATCACTTGGAGGTCCGTCAAGTCCCACAAGAGTCACTTGGGGTTCCGTCAAGCGTCAGGAGGGTCACTTGGGGATCCGTCAAGAGTCACGAGGGTCGCTTGGAGGTGCATCAAGCGCCACAAGAGTCCCTTCGGAATCCGTCATGCATCACGAGGGCCACTTGGAGGTAGGTCAAGCGTCAGGAGGGTCACTTGAAGGTCCCTCAGGCGCTACAAGAGTCCCTTGGGGGTCCGTCAAGCCCCACGAGGGTCACTTGGGGGTCCGTCAAGCGCCACAAGAGTCACTTGGAGGTCCGTCAAGCGCTACAAGAGTCAGTTGGAGGTCCGTCAAGTGCCGGGAGGATTATTTGGGGATCCGTTAAGTGCCACAGGGTTCACTTGGAGGTCGGTGGAGCGCTACAAGAGTCACTTGAAGGTCCGTCTAGCGTCAGGAGTTCACTTGGAGGTCGGTCAACTGCCACAAGAGTCACTTAAGGGTCCGTCAAGCGCCACGAGAGTCACTTGAGGATCCATCAAGCGCTACAAGTGTCACTTGGGGGGTCCGTCAAGTCCCACAAGAGTCACTTGGAGGTCTGTCAAGTGCCATAAGAGTCACTTGGGGGTCCGTCATGGCCCACAAGAGTCACTTGCGGATTCGTCAATGTTACGAGAGTCACTTGGGGATCCGTTCAGGGCCACAAAAATCATTTGGGGGTCTGTCAAGCGACCGGAGGGTCGCTTGGGGATCCGTCAAGCGTCGGGAGGGTCACTTGGGGTTCCGTCCAATGCCACGAGGGTCACTTGGAGGTCGGTCAAGCGCCAGAAGAGTCACTTGGAGGTCCGTCGAGCGTCGGAAGGGTCACTTGCGGTCCCGTAAAGCGCGAAAAGATTCATTTGGAGCTCGGTCGAGCGCCGCAAGAGTCACTTAGGGGTCCGTCTAGCGTCAGGAGGTCACTCGGAGGTCGGTCCACTGCCACAAGAGTCACTTGAAGGTCCGTCTAGCCCAACCCCAGTCACTTGGGGGTCCGTCAAGTCCCACAAGAGTCGCTTGGAGGTCCGTCAAGTGCCATAAGAATCACTAGGGGGCCGTCAAGGCTTACAAGAGTCACTTGGGGATTCGTGAAGCGTTACGGGGGTCACTTGGGGGTCCGTTAAGGGCCACAAAAATCATTTGGGGGTTCGTCAACCAGAGGGTCACTTGGGGATCCGTCAAGCGCCACGAGGATCATTTGGGGATCCGTTAAGTGCCACAAGGTTCACTTGGAGGTCGGTCGAGCGCCACAAGAGTCACTTGGAGGTCCGTCTAGCGCCACCAGAGTCACTTGAGGGTCCATCAAGCGCTACAAGAGTTACTTGGGGGGTCCGTCAAGTCCCACAAGAATCACTTGGAGGTTCGTCAAGTGCTATCAGAGTCACTTGGGGGTCCGTCATGGCCCACAAGAGTCACTTGCGGATTCGTCAAAGTTACGAGGGTCACTTGGGGATCCGTTAAGGGCCACAATAATCATTTGGGGGTCCGTCAAGCGACCGGAGGTTCACTTGGGGATCCGTCAAGCGTCGGGAGGGTCACTTGGAGGTCGGTCAAGCGCCAGAAGAGTGACTTGGAGGTCCGTCAAGCGTCAGGAGGGTCACTTGGGGATCCGTCAAGCGTCACGAGGGTCGCTTGGAGGTGCATGAAGCGCCACAAGAGTCCCTTGGAGATCCGTCAAGCATCACGAGGGCCACTTGGAGGTCGGTCAAGCGCTACAAGAGTCACTGGGAGGTCCGTCAAGCGTCACAACGGTCACTTGGGTATCAGTTAATCGTCACTAGAGATTATACGCAGAGATTATCAGGGAGATTGCCAGCGCCTGTACAGAAACATCAACATGGTTCCAAGGGCGTACGTGTAGGTAAAACAGGGCGAGAGGGGTTACCTGTAAGTAGTGTCGATAATTTTAGGTGAACGTGAGTCTGAAGAAGGCAAAGCACGAGGGCGAGCGTGTCGATAATTTTGGGAGGGCGTCGGTGTTAATAAAGTAGAGAGCAACTAGCATAGACTGCTTATCGATACGATGAAAATATCCGAACACTCACGAAAGTGTTCGACATAGTTCGGAGTGGGGATGAAATATCCAAATATCCATTTCATATAGAAACATATGGATTTTGCATTTACAGGCAAAGGTGCGCGCCCTTTCTTTCTCTCTTCCTCTCTCTTTCCATGCGTTTTCTTGATAAAAAGCGAAAAAAAGGTTCTGTACAGGTGTATTCAGAAGAATCAGAATCGTTTGAAACGTCGGGATTTGATAATCACTCGGAACCTTTTTTTTCAACTCCATCATTTTTATTATTTCAAATTTTCAATGGAAATAGGGGGAAAAAAATCTTGCAGATATGGCTTCAAATGAACCAGAATCGGCTGAAACGTCGAAATTCAGCATTCTCTCGAAAACGTATTTTTTCAGTTTCATGATTTTAATTGTTTATTTACAAAATTCAATGGAAATTTGGGGGAAAAAAGTCTTGCAGATACCGGCTCAAACCAACCAGAACCTTCTGAAACGTTGAAATTTCCTATTGTTCCGGAAACTTATTTCTTTATATTCATAACTTTAATTGTTTATTTAAATAATTCAATGGAAATTTGGGAAGAAAAGGTCTTGCAAATGTGGTCTCAAACGAATCAGAATCGTTTGAGACGTGGGGATTGGCTGTTCTTTTTAACATTTTTTTCATTTTTCATTTAGAACGTTATTGGAAAAATTTCATTTATTACACCCAAAAAACGGTGAGTGCGCGCTTTTCTGTGACACCACTGTTTCGGTTTTATTTTGGAGAACTTTCGCTGCCCGAAATGCTACCAAGAGGGAATCCAGAGAGCCGAGGCTACACAAGTATAAACAATGCGTTGTTGCGATAAAAACGGTCAGTTGATTTCTGTTTCTCAACGGAACCACTTCCTCGTGCCCAAAGGGTATTTTTTTGTTCGATCGTAATTCTGGTTCATTTGAGATCATATTTGCAAGACTTTTTTTTCCCAAATTTCCATTGAATTTTGTAAATAAAGAATTAAAATCATTAAACTGAAAAAATAAGTTTCCGGGGGAATACTGAATGCCGACGTTTCAGATGATTCCGGTTCGTTTGAGACCATTTCTGCAAGACTTTATCTCCCAAATTTACTCATAATTTTTTAAATAAACAATTAAAATTATGAAGATGAGAAAATGAGTTTCCGAGAAAATGCTGAATCCCGTCGTTTCAGACGATTCTGGTTCTTCTGAACATACATGTGGAGAATTTTTTTCTCGATTTTTATCAAGAAAACTCGTGAAAAGAGAGAGGAAGATAGAAAGAAAGAGCGCGCACGTTTGACTGTAAATGCAAAATCGTTTTCCATGTGAAATGGATATTTAAATGTTTAATCCCCACTCCGAATTGTGTCGGACACTTTCGTTTGTGTTCGGATATTTTCGTCGTATCTATAAGCAGTCTGTGCTAGTTGCTCTCTACTTTATTAACACCTACGCCCTCCCAAAATTATCGACACTCTCGCCTTCGCGCCCTGTTTTACTTACACATACGCCCTCCGGTTTAGTTCACACGCCCCCACTACGAAATTTTTGTATTGAAGCCTCTCCATAAGCGCTGGTAATATCCCATATAATCTCTGTTATACGGGCAGATTGTTAGCGCTTATGGAGAGGCAAAATTTGATAGCGGTGGCGCCTGAACTACAATGGTGTATGTACTTGTGGAATATGTAGGGGGCGTCTAAGACCGTAGTGGATTCACATGAGTTTAGCAGACCAATATTTGATTTCTAGAAATAAACGTATCAAATCGAATGCAAATCGTTTGACAATGATTGATGTGCATCAATTTCTCGTATATAATTTAACACTAGAGATTATACGAGGAGATTGTTAGCGCTTATGCACGTTGGATGCATCGATTAATTATGTAGTCATTGATGCGGTTACGGACCTTTCATTGCTTTCAAGCACTGCATCTCACGTTAACTCACTAAGGCGAGAAGCGTGGTTAAACTTGTTCGGAAGGCGAAGGCGGGAACGCTTGGACTGTGCTGACTGGTAGGAACCCATTTCACCTCGCAGGTTTAAAGACATGTAAGAGATCCAAAATTCGGGCGCGATACAAGATCTCAAAAGATAAATCTAATGTCGATAATTTTCTGCACGTGAACTGTAGGTTTAGCAATCACATAATTTCCATCTACGGGCCGCGCCAAGTTGACTTTTTTCGAATCATTTTCCAACGGACGGGTTTTGTTAAAAATAATCGATTCTTCCATAGGAAACAAAAATGAAGAAAACAATTTCTGGATGGCCGTCCTACTCCAAACTTGGAATTTTTCAAAACATTTCCATGCTTTTTTCACAAGGTATTTGGGTAAAGTCAGTACGCTTATTGGGTGAATTTCCAATATCTACTTATACTCTCACCTTCATGAGGGAGGTACGGAAGCCAACGTCAACTTGGCGAGATTTTTTCACAAAATTTTTTTGCGTTTGTGCTGCACCTACTGATGTCAGCTTTTTTCTTCGCTCTTGGACTTGGTGTTTTGTCTTCCACTTCTCAATTTTTGTCAAATTACCAATGAAAAAGGTGTATTATACACCCATGTGAGGAAAATTGACTTCGCGCATTGTTTAAAAAACGCTAGCTTTTCGTTTTGTAGTAGACCATATTATTTAAGAACGAAGGGCTTGGCGTACTTCTCATTTTACTTTTTTTTGGTGAATAAAATAGCCGATATATTTCTTAAAGATAGAATCAGGCAAAGAAACATCAACTTGGCCAAAGTTTTTCACAAAAGTTTTTTTGTGATTATTTTATTTAATTAATTTTCAATTATGTAGTGTTAACCTGCAGCTACGCTGTGCGCTGTTACCGACGCCCTCATATGCGCCCTGCAATACTCCAAGTGCATACTGAATTAATTCAGGCGCCAACGCTACGGAATTTTCAGGTTGAAGTCTGTCCATAAGCGTGAGTATCTCCCCTATAATCTCTGGACAAAGGAAGGAAGGAAGACACAGAAAAGAGATATTCTTATCGGTGCCAACTTCGAAAAACAATATATATAGTCGGGGTCCGGTCTATCTCATAATAGTGCCGAAGATGGTAATACGACACTCAAAGTCACGTTATGCCAGTGAATATAACTTGTCGATAACTTGCCAATGAATGATTAGCCAGCTGACGATCCTGGTCACGACGTAATTCCAATTCGGGAGCGTCAGCTGCTGTATCCGCCGCCTTATAGCGAAAGGCTTGGATCCCATGCAGTTCATGAGGATGAACTAACTTGAGGAAGGGATCCAAGCCATTCATCACGTCACAGGCTAAGCCGAGGACCAAGCGCTCATGAAGAGACTCCAGGCCAAATAGCTCACGACCCCTACTATCAAGCGGGAAGTACTAACGCGACTAGGGAGATCGGATATGCAGACTCCTGTAGATGTTCATGAGTTTACGAGTAACTCGCTCCAACGATTTCAGCTCATCCCTGCTCCATTTGATCATGCCAAAGTAGTACAGAAGAACTGGAACACCGAACATATTTGTTCTGGCAACGTTATTCTTTCCGGAGAGTACGGACTTCCAAATTCTCCGAAGCCACCGACGATAATCCTCACGAAGAATTCTTTTCACTACCTCAACATCCGCTACTGATCCCCCATCCCCAACGTTCCCCTTCTTCATGTGGAACACTGCGCACTGGTCTAACTCAAAACTCATCCTGGCCACCCGTGAGTACACCGCCACAAGATCAAGCTGAACCTTGAATTACCGCTCTCCCGAGGCAAATAAATTCAAGTCATCCATCTAGAAAATATGGTTAATCTGATGCCTTCGATCGCTAGGTCTTCCGACTTGGTGCCCACCAACACCGCGCAGGGGCACATAGGGATACATAGGGGCATTAGTGAGATACAAAAGAAGAGAGGACTCAAGATATTGCCTTGAAAAATTTGTTTGTTGCATTGCACCAACCTCGAAGTAAGCCGATCCTCTCCAGATGTTAGAGTTAAGCGCGTTCTCCACAGTGGTGCAAGATCCTTAATGCTTCTCACGATATTGCCTTCTACCGCAATGTGCTCCAATAACAGGAAAATGATCTCATGAATTGTGCTATCAAATGTCTTACGACCCAAGCCACTGATAGGTGCCGATGATATTGTTTCGAATCGTGCAATACGCAACCATCGACAAGTAAACTCTCCTTGGATCATGACCTCATATCATGCCCCCACACGGGCTGTATATCGTACAAGATACGCTCATTCATGACTCCTGTAAAGAGTTTATAAAGCGTATTCAGGAACGTCATCGGCCGGTAATTTGCCGGGTCAGATGTCTCACTTCTTCGGAAGCAGCATAGTTGTTTCGTCCACTAACCACTCAGAAAGCAGTAATATATCATCGATGAATAATGTGGAAATTGGAAAGAGATGGCTATGAATCGAGGTAAACCTCTTCCACCAAAAGGCGTTGATGCCATCTCGTTCCGGAGCGGCATGGTTCTGCATGCCTTGTAGCGCTACTTGAACTTCCTCCTGAGTGACTGGTGTTAATTGCACGCGGTGACGACGAACAATCAACGCGTCAGGTCTGACAACTGGAAACTGCTTTGCCTTCTTATTTTCCTTCTTATCCTTTTTGGTAACTGGTTTCTGGAACGTCGCTTCGAACGAGAGTTTTTCCGTTTCATCCTTGACTTGTTGCCAATCGGAAAGTCTGCTAGATGAATGGACGGCTGGCGCTGTCGTCACCGGTTTTCTGGCTTTTTTACGTTCTTCTACTCTTACCCTGCAAAGCCGGATAAGTTTTTCGATCGTTTTTAAAGCGGTCGCCTTAATGTACTTGTAGACATTCGACATGGATTGAACGAAGTCATGCATGCCGAAGATGAGTTCGTCGAATCGTTTGAAGGCTTTATGCCCTTCCAGAGTGATAGATCTGAGACCCTCCCGCACTTGTACCATCTGAGGCCAAGTGGTCAGCCTTATAATCAAGTGATAATTGGCTCCCCCCCACAATTCATGGAGCCAGCATTAGAAATACAGCTGGAGGAGTTAGCTGAATAGAGATACTCGCATGGGAACTTTCAATTTTTTCATCACTAATAATGTTGGTATAAGCTGTTAACGGGGGCTTGACCTGCGGGTATTGTATATTGAGGAGGAATTACCACCTACCTAAAGTCCTTTCCATCCATTAATCACACTGCCCTGCTATACAAATTTAGAACGCATTTTCCCTCCAATTCCAAACTGTTCCCTACCCTGCGGACCCTTGGTTGTGCCTCCGTCCTGTACCTCATATTCCCCAGCAAAGTTCTTCGCGACCTTGTGTCAAAATGTACTATTACGCATTCCCGTCCGTTCGATGGAACCATATGACCTATCTCCAATGGTTAGGGTATATCGGATTCGAATTACTAGGAGTAATATCGCCTAAGCTCTGTAGACGACTTGTCTGACCTTGAAACCCCCTCGTGGAATGACCGCAAAGTATTATTTCGCGAACGGACCACAGCTCTTCGCTCTTCTACCTCTGTTCCTTGGACTCCCCTTCTCCTGCAAAGATGATGTATGTGATAAGATGCCCTGCTTGCGCTCTTCTTTCTGGAGTTCTTTCACGATTATTCCCACAAAATGCCTCGTTGCCTCCTACGCTCTCCGCGATAACGGCATGGCATCGATTATGTTCTCAGGCCCTATCTTCATTTCAAGATCGATTTCCCAACTGCGTCGAGCTCGGCTGAAGCGAGGGCCAGGAAAAACACATGATCCACATTGTCATTCGATCCGATACAGGTGAGGCATTCCAAGAAATCTTCATACTTGAATCTATGAGATATGCTCGAAAACAGCCTTGTGTCGCAAGCATCTAGCAAAAATAACAGTTGATGTCGCCATATTTTCTACTTATCCAAGTAAAAATATTGGGAATCAGCCAGTGGGCAAATCTCCTTTTGGTAGAGTTTTACTACTTACTATTGGAGTAAGCTATTTAGCCTCTGATCTCCTCCGAGTCAATGTACGTCCCCCCAACCTGAAAAGCTGATCTGTATAATGGAGACTTTCCAAATAGATTTCTTATTCACACTGAAGTATTGCATTTGCGTTCCTCAATTGTGAGGTCCTTCAAGACTTCAGTCGCGAAGTTACACATTCCCTCCCCGGCTGCCTGTGAAGACACCGAAATTCCTACTAGGTTCTGTGGCAGCACCTGACAGGCAAGTGCAGTCTCCCAGGTGCTCTCGCGAAGATGGCCCACTTCAGCTGATACCGTCTGGAGCCGTTTCGCCTCTCTTCCGTGTTAAGTTCCATAAAACTCAGCCCTTCTGATGGCGCCTTCGTTGAAACAGAGATCTTCACTCCACTGCGCTTACCTCTGTGGTAACCTTTCCTCAAATGACACACACTCTTTCCTCATTAACCAGTCAATATGCGCTTGCGACGCCGAGGGCACGGAGTCGGTAAACGGGTTCGATCTTGCGTCGTGCATTGTGCAGCTAAAGTACATTCCCCAAATGGGGAATGTCATATGTGAGCATCGAAGTGATCACTGAAGACAACCCTGTGCGTCTTCTTTGGTTGGGTCCTCCTATGTTGGGCATGATGTGTGACAATGTGAACCTAATGGTAGATATCTTGTTTCTCATGTACTCAGCTCACTGCTTGAATTAATGTATCCAGTAAATGGTTGGGAGATTATTTCATAGTCCAACCTGGACGAGTTGAAGGAATGCTTGATGTCTAATGCCACTGCTAGGCAGTACTCCTTGGTGGAATTTAGCAATCTTTCCCCTGAAATGACTTTCCTAGTGAGATCGACGATAAGGTTGATAGCATATAACGTGAATTGACCTTCAAAACCCATATTGATTCTTAGTGTATGTGTATGACCGAGTTCAGCGCGACATTCGGGATTCCATCCAGACCAGGAGCCTTGGTATTCCGCACATTCGGCATAACCTTCTAGCCGCGTTAAACTTCTAACGCAAGAAAGCGATGATCTCATTCCACCATTCGACCGGTGGATGTTGATTCATAGTTCATTTCCTCGTCATAGGAGCGTCGCAGGCTTTGATCATCTGCCTCATGATATCGTGTACCTTCGCGGTTCCATTATTGTCACTAACCAGATGATCATCTAGTGCTACTGTATAAGAGATGGGATGGAAAGTATTCCCTCGCCAACCAATACTGTTGGTCTTATTTGTTGTTACTCCGGCTTTTCGCTTTCTAACGATCTCCCAGAACATGACGCGATGATCTCTAGCAGTGTAGATATCGCCTACTCTCTAAGAATAGTTTCTCTTGGCAAGACTACTGCTGACAAAGGTAAGGTCCACTATTGAGCTCTTATTTCCTCTTTAGAAGGTGGGCCATCACCCTTGTTTGGAATCCAGCAAAGAAATAGCCTCCACTAGGGCTTGTCCCCTCGATTTAGTCTTGTTGCGGCCCGGGCCGACTGCCCAAGCCTTGAAGTCCCCTGCAATGCTTCGCGCCGTCTGACTAGAAAATGAATTCACCAACAGTGAGGCTTGGTGGTCCATACTAGCTCTCGAAATACATTCCATCCAGCTTCGCTACCACAAAGTCAGCATCATCGGTGTCGAGCATCCTTAGGGATGTTGAGGCCGCGTGCGACCAACAGCCCAGAGACAATACAACTTGTTTATATCGTTGGTTATCCCCAATTGAGATTGTTCGACTCTTTTTATTGACCAAGAAATCAGGAGAAAGTGCTAAAAAAAATAGGCAATTACCATTTGTAATCCAATCTATCCCATAAAATCCAATTTCATAGCAAGATAATGTCTGCTAAATTTCGTACGCGTTGCTTCTTAAAGCACCTCTCACTCGATTAAATTGCATTCTTAAACACCATTACACACTAAATTCGAATTCACAAATTAAGAGACATTTAAATAATGACTCGCTACAAAATAGTTCCCTCATAAATCGTCTAAGAAAGAAAATAAATTAACTAATCAAAACAAAATAATGATTCAAAATTAAAATAAAAGAGTTCACAATCAAGATGAAATCTGAAGGAAATATCGAAATTTATCAAAATAAATTTAGTGGCCGAAATCTAACGTCCAGAATTACTATAAAGAAGATGAACAAATAGCCGAGATCATAATACAATAATAATCTCTAGAATGAAGCACCCTATTTTCATCAAAATTAATTTTTGCCTCGAAAGACAATATTGCTTCAAAATAGCTTGATTTGGTAAATTCAACCTCCGAAGATCAATTGATTTGCACTCTTAACTCTAATCGAAAAAGCATACGCTAATATAATTTGTGACCAAAAGTTTCATAACTCAATGAATAAAAAACAAAAGTAAATAATTCATGGCAATTTGAAGCTTATGCCCATACCCGATCCTTAACGATAGTATAAATTACGTTTCCGACGAGTATGAAATTTATCTTCTAAATGAGACAATATTTTTTTGCTGACAGCAGGACGACACACACTCTCCGGCGATTAATACTTTTTTTTGTCAAAAGGAATGATCAACTACGATTCTAAGCTATCTTTGCTTGATTGAGTCGTGATTTTGTCACGAACACCACATTATTCTTGTTTCAACAAAGAATCCGTCATTTCGAATGTTCTTTTATTTGGCAAAAAGAATGAAAAAGAATAAAAATTCAAAACATCGAATGGCATTCATTTTAATTAGTTATACTAATGTGTTTTACAGAATGAGGTGAACGCTATAAAATGGGATCCGCAAGGAAATCTCCTCGCCAGTTGTTCTGACGACATGAGTTTAAAAATTTGGTCGATGAAACAAGACACGTGGGTTCATGATCTACAAGCACACAGCAAAGAAATTTACACGATAAAATGGTCGCCGACAGGACCAGGGACACAAAACCCTAACATGAATTTGACCCTAGCCAGTGCTTCATTTGACTCAACAGTGAGATTGTGGGATGTCGAAAAAGGTGCCTGTATACATACTTTGACAAAACATACCGAACCAGTTTACAGCGTTGCGTTCAGTCCGGATGGTAAATTCTTGGCGAGTGGAAGTTTTGACAAGTGTGTTCACATCTGGTCTACCCAGGTAAAAACATGGAGTTTATTATTTAATGTTATGTGTATGTAATATTATTAAGAGATATTGATCTCTTTTTAATACTTATTTCAGAGTGGACAACTAGTGCACAGTTACAAGGGAACAGGTGGAATATTTGAGGTGTGTTGGAACAGTAGAGGCGATAAAGTTGGTGCATCAGCATCTGATGGCAGTGTATTTGTTCTTGATCTGCGTAAGCCGTGATCATAGATCAACATTCCAAATTCCTGAACACAGTTTATACTTAGTGGGAGTTCAATTTTTGTTTGAAAGAAAATTATTTAATTTTTCCAATTTCGAATTCCCTTTTCCATTCGTCATCCACCCACAACAATATTATGAATGAAGAACACCATCATATCTATGGTATTCCGCTGACTTTTCTAGAGCGGCATCTGAGAAAATGTCTTAGAAATTTTCCTTCCGAAAAGATTGATTTAATATTCTATACCTTCGCGTCTTTTATCTATTGTGTTCTACCACTCAGTCAAAAATAAAGCAGTTGTATTTGATGGACATTGCATAACTAACCGCTAGTGACAAGTGAGATGTCCAAATTTGCATATAACTGTATACATTTTATGAAATAGTGGCTGTAGAAAAAAATCATGGGCACGAAATCTTCTACGGAAATGAAAAAAAAATGTCAAAAATTTCGCTGGATAATTATTTTTCCACTCACTTATCTGTGAAGTCGATTAGCGTCGCAATTTATTTACTGGGACACATCCATATGCAACGATCATTGAGTAATCTTCTCAAATAATTGGAAATTTTTGGAATACAAAAATACATGGAAATTTTTTAACTGGTCTCACCTTTTGTACAGAGCGCTCATATTACCTTGTGATGAAGACAAGAGTGATAAAAATTTGAGGGTTCAAGATTAATTTCATGGCATCGCAAAATGTACAATCACTCGTATTGTTTCATGTCACTGCGATATTATGCAGCAAGCAAGGAAAACAAGGTATTCTAGTCCGTGTATGAACTACGATAAACACGCAGGTTAGTATGCCCTGTTCTCTCTACATGGTTCACACCATATTTCGTGACATAGCCACACAAATTAAGTTTGGTTAAGCTTGATTTTTCATCGTACATGGTAGACGGAATGTGGGACATGTGGTTGATCGAATTATAATAATAATAACTCAAATTCCTCCTTCTACTTCCTAAGAGAACTCAAACTTAACCATGCAGGTGGTCAACTGGGAATATTAATACGCGTAAGTTAAAATGGTTCTGTTTTGCTCTTTTGATGCAGAATATACCGTATTCGGAATTTTCATAATGAGTAAATTAGTTAAGTATTTACATGGAATTATGGTGTCCAACATAACTGCTAAGAAGATCCCATTAGCATGTTAATTGCAATTTAAATTAAGTTTCATCACGTTGTATAGTATGAATTAATGAAACACTGTAAATTTTACCGCAGCGATGTTCTAAATCTCTCTCCAAAAAATTGTTTTGAATATTGAAAGTTGAAAGACATTCTATTGTATATTTAGAACAAAATATGCCCATGCATATGATTACTTTTTACCACGCTATGATTACAAACATGTAGTCGGGTTACATATTTTTTTACATGTCGATCGTAAGTACGGAGCAACAATATATTTTCAATGACACACTCTATTAGTTTTCAATGGTCACTTAATTTTTGATGGCATAAAGATAATCAAGTACAACCTATTGTTATAATTCGACTAAATTCCAATGTTATTTCGGTTGGCCGTTATATTCTCGAAAAAATAATTTCATGGTAAAGTTAAATAGGAGTGTATATGGAGGATGAGAAACCTACGGCTCATTTGATGAATAGAAATTATTGTTTTGTTTTTCATTTTGCCACAACGTCATGGCCACCAGCTGTCAAAAATAAAATTGGAATCCTACCATTTGTAGTAATCATTACAGCCTTCACTTACGATAGGTATCAGATTATTTTGAGTCCAATATTCCGAGTTGGTTGATATTTTATGTATCCAATGTTTTTACTGAGCAGTAAACCTTCTTGACAGGTTGTCGTACTCATATTAGTGAACAACTGGATTTTCTTTGAGGTGCAGGGCTTTTCGATTTTTTCAATCATTTTTCATTCAAAGTCCGAAACAAATTTCACGGTCCAATTTTGACAGATTCAGAAAACAATTGAATTTCAGTAAACAACTTAAACTTTTTTTTATTACTTACTTCCTAGTGCAACTTAAGCCCCGAATGGAGGTTTCTTATCTCCTAATTGTCACGGAAGGTCAGTTTACAATCAAAGATGACCTCCAAATTCCTCACACTGCTGACCAACTCGATGGCTGCTCCATCACGTCCAAGAGTCGGGAGCAGCGCAACGTCAATATCATTGATGAAGCGTTTAGCTCCCAAAATCATGGCTTTGGTCTTACTCACGTTCAGCTGGAGATGATTCACCGAAGCCCACTCCTGGCTCCTAGCGATGTCTTCATTTAGGCGCTCGATGCCGAAGTAGAGCTCAGAGGGGACACAATCCAGGTAGATTTGCAGGTCGTCAGCATAGAGCACGTATTGAGCTTCGTGAATGCAGCTACCAATGTCATTAATGAATAGAGAGAAAAGCAGTCGCCCAAGGATAGATCCTTGGGGCACTCCAGCACAAGTTTGAAGGCGAGAATATAATCCATTGTCCCCCTTTACTGCTTGGGAACATCCAGTCAAATACGAACTAAGCCAGGTCACAGCATCAGGAGAAAAACCAAGCCGGGAGAGTTTAGCCAGGAGTAGTGTGTGGGACACAGTATCAAAAGCCTTGTAGAAGTCAAAGAGGACCAAGATGGTAACTCTGCGTTCGTTAACACCCCTCCTGATGTCATTGACAAGCCTCAGCAACGCTGTCTGAGTGCTGTGGCTCCACCGGAATCCACACTGGCAAGGATCTAACAACTGGTGCTCCCCAAGAAAAGATGAAATTTGGTAGTGCGCCAGTCTCTCAACAACCTTCCCTAAGAAGGGCAGCAATGTGATTGGACGGTAGGCAGACGGATTTTTAGGCGCCAGGATCTTATTAACCGGGACTATAATAGCCTTTTTCCAGGCCCTAGGGAAGACACAGCTCTGAAAGGACTCATTTATGATAGTGCGCAGGATGCCCTCTACTGCTGGAAGGGAGTTGATGATCATCTTCCGAGAAATTCCGTCAGCACCAACAGTATTAGATGTAATAGAGGTTGCAGCCAGCTGGACCGCACGCAAGTTCACCCAAGAGAAGGAAAACTGCAGATCAGGGTTAGCAACGTTAATAACGGGAGTGGACTGGGAATGCCATGCAATAATCGAGGGTCACATCCGACCTATCGTCCGCCGGTACACTGGAGACAGCAGCAAAGTGGTAGTTTAGGACATCAGCAGCAACAGTGAGCGCCGAACGTGACCCAAGGACAAGAGCAAGGTGGCGGAGCTCATTCCACAACTTCCGACCAGAGAGACCAGAAAGTCGGGAGAGGTAGTAGTTTGAGCGAGCAGTCGCCAGCTTGGAAAGGTGAAGACGCCTGGCGGGCGGGAACTCTAGGAGACGCACGGATGTCCGACAACGTTTAAACATACGGTACAAATGCTGTATATACTGATAGGAGAGCTTCAGATTATCATCAAGCCACGGAGCAACCTTGGTGGAGTTAACAGTCAGTTGCCGAGGAGGTGCATAGACGTCCACCAGCTCCATGAAGGTGTTAGAGAAGGTCTCAACTAGCTCATCAATGTCAGGGGGATGGGCTGGACGCATGCACTGAAGAATCCGCTTAAAACTATCAATGACATCTGCATCCAGGAGACGTGATAAGGGGCGACATAAGATGATAGTCGCATGAGGTTTGGAGCTACCAAAGGCAAAGGAGGCACAGATCAAGTGATGACCAGCAGCCATGGGACAGCTAGGGGTGAACAAACGAGTAACGGTGTCACTTTCATCAGTTAGACAAAGGTTCAGCCAGGCAGATGACGTGAGGGTCGAGTGAATCACTCCATGGTCCACAAGCTGCAACGATAAGTCACTCATCAGCGCACGGGCAGATCTGGCATCAGGGTTTCGTTCGTCGAGTTGGGCAGCATTAAAGTCGCCCATGATGATTTTGTGACTGAAGCCATCCAGGGCCGTTGACAAGACCTCGGGAAAGTTCACTGGGAGATAAGATGGAGCACCAGGTGGACGTTAAATAGCACCAACGAAGATCGGCAATGAATCCTCCATCTGTATCTCACAGAAAAGATATTCGACATGCCCAGGTTTCCCTGCCGAGACAGTCTCAGAAGCAGAAATGAACGTAGCATTGACATTGGAATGGTAGTAGATGGCAATGCCGCCACGATGCCTATTGCGATCATATCTGAGAATATTGTAGTGAGGAAGGTTGAGGACAGAACTGGGAATGGCGGAGGACGACCAGGTTTCAGTGATTACAATAACAATAGACAATTGATTGCATGTTAAGAAAGCTCTTGATAGTATCGAGTCGGCACCAGAGAGAATTTACATTCAGGCAGCAGGCATTGAAGTCTTGGACAACGGAAGATGCGGAAGTAGTAGTATCCAGGGTCGGCGGCAGTCGAGAGTGCACAGAGCAAGGGCAGGGCGAGGCTGGAGTTGGTGATCAAGAGACAGGAGTAGCATGCAGCTCAGCAATCCTCTCAACATCAACACTAGAGTTGATAGAGTACACCCAATCCCCTTCTTTGAATTTGGCGTAGACAACATAATTTCTTGTCCAGATGAATCTGAAATCCACGGGCTTTCAAGACAGCTCTGGCATGGCCCAACAGTTTGAACGTCTTGGAGGAGACCAACTCATTTACATTGATCACAAAATCGCCACCATTCGCACAATCTGAGCAAGATGGCGGTGGTAGATCAGAGCAGCCAATGTCCGAGAACATCAACTTGCCACGCTTGCTTTTGGCATTAATGATTGAGAGAAACAGCTCAGCAGAAGCAAGCTTCAGCCCAACTGATACACTTCATATACTTGACACAATTGATTGATACAATTGATACATTGATACGAACAGCCATACCTGATAGCCGACGAGTGGCACCGGAAGAGGCCGAGGCGGCAGATACCGACGTGCTAAGGGATTTCCTTATGAAACGAGCATCCACGACATCCGAGGGGTTAAGGTCATTTTTCAGTACCCTCAGAACAGTTCAGGCCAGTTCTAGGGGCTCAGTAAGATCAGTACTATCAGGGAAGCCAGAGATGACAATTTCAGTAGTGGGCTGCTGATGCCCGGCGATACGTTGGAGGCTGATGAAATTAGAGTTTACAGCCGTGACCATACGACGAATTACAGCCGAATCCATAGAAGGGCGATAAGGAGAAATAGCAGCAGTAGACGCAGAGTTCAGTTGAGCAAAAAGTTCAGTGACCGATTTCTTGCAATCTACGAATCTCTTCACGCTGCATAGCCACAATCGACTCAGCATCAATGTGTTTAAAAAGGACAGGCGTTTGGGAGGGGCATACAGAGTCACTTTTTAGGTTCTATCATTCCGAAAAACAAGGCACAAAATAAAAAAAAGGGCTTCGTACCACCCTCACCAATTTGATTTCTGATTTTTTAAGTATATTTTTGCAATACCTGCCCAAAAAGTTCACTTTTCGGTAGCGGCTTTCGTGCGTAACGTGATACTTTTCCGCACAGTGTGCGTAAAAGTCAGAAATCGTGCGTAAAGTGAAACTCGTGCGTAAAGCTTCGCTTTACGCAGTCGGATTTCACTTTACACACGATCTTGACTTTTCCGCACTCCGCACACAAAAAAACCACTTTGCCCTCAAACCTCCCCTCAAAGCGAATTTTGGCAGGTCGTATCGCCTTTTTCGCCCCGTGTGATCGCCTCGCACTCATGGCAGCGATGCACAACTCGTGCGAAAAAGTGCTACTTTACGCACTAGTTGCGCAATATACTATTTTAGGGCACATTTCTGAAAACTCGCGACAAAAAAAGTAATTTACGCAACTAGGGAGATAAACCCAGGCACTTTCGCCATGTTTACCGACGTGGTGCTGAGGTTAACAGTCCCTTGGTATAGGAACATAACAGTTGATCGCCAGCTCGTTATAGCAGTTTTATATCGCGATTTTTTGGTCATTTCGAAAAAAAGTGCAGTTAACATATTGAAAGGAATATGGATGTAGCCGACAAAGGATATTTTTTCACATTAATAAGTGATTGGGGGGCATTTTGTGCTTGAGGAAAGTGTCTGCGTTCATCTCTACAGAAAAGGTTATCTGTACGTACACCTGCTTGCGTAAATGACTTTTTGTGGAGAGTTTTCAGAAATGTGCCCGAAAAATATCCTTAAAAAATCAGAAATAAAATTGGTGAGGGTGGTACGAAGCCTTTTTTTATGGGCCTTTTTGTTCTGAAAGATACAACCTAAAAAGTGACTGTGACTGTATGCCTCTCTCAATCCGCCATCTTGGATGGCTGAGAGTATTGGCGAAGGGAATCAGCGGGAGGGGGGGGGGGGGTAAGAAACCTCCATCCGGGCCTTAAATTTCAGTTGAAATTCTGTTCTCTACATGTTAATAATGAAAACACTAAACCTAAAAACTTTGAAGAACAAACCTGACGCTCAGAAAAAATAAAATCCTGCAAATATTACATTATGATAGTTGCTATGGGAGGATATTTTTATTTATTGATTTAATCAAGAAAGTAAGTATATTTTCATAAAGCTCATAGTCAACTGATATAATATAACTAAGGACGGATTTTGCGATAAATTCTCCTATTACGAAAAAAAAAAAAATTAAATCCATTCGGGGAGTAGTTGTGTGGGGTATATTATACGGGAAAGTATCGGTCTATAACGTCACATCGGTAACACATCAATTTGGCCAGTTTATGACGAATGCTTTGTACATCGAAAGAATTTAGAGTTATGTGAAATTTTGACGCTATCGGGTGAAAAAATTGTAAATTGTGTGAAGAACACCGCACTTGAAATTCAATCCTGAATCGCTATTTTTCAATTCTTTTTTTGAAGTGCTCAGAGTCTGACTTTTTTATCAACCCCTCGCCAAACTGATTTATGGATTCCTCGGATAGTTTGACTCGTTCGTGCAGATTTTATCGTCAATCGAAAGAATTAAAAAAAAATTTTTTTTTTGACAGAAGAGTCAGAGGGGTTGGATGGGTTGCCTATTTGAGGAATTAGTGTGCATCAATTTTTACATCACAAGACTACACGCGTGCTACCGCGCGCTGTAATAGTGACTATGAAAATTGAACATTTCAAATTAACCGCCCTAGAGGCCAGTGAAACAATAAGGAATAAGTATGACAGAATTTCGATATTTTCGATTGGATTCGAGATCTGAAGTGTATGTACTATTTATAGTAGGATCTTTGTGTTGTCTCCTGTCTGCTCCTGTGTCAACAGTTGTTGTCTTTGTCACGCAGTTGGCCCCAGGTCACGCAAAGAGTGGTGACGTAAGAGATGTGGTTTCCGCACAGAATTCGCTTGGAAAAACTTTTTGGTAAAAATTCGCTGGTACGTTCTCGTTTGGACAAAACTCCTTGCGGTAATATTTTCGTTAAAAAAAATGGAAATTGAACCCTTGAAAATCCAGTTGAAAATGCTATCTTTCCAGATGGATCAGACATACTAGTTAATATTGAGACTGTACCACCTGGTTCAGCAGAGGGTATCCAGCCATTCGTTCAAACGGCGGAAACTGTTGGCCCACTAGCTGAGGACTCAGATAACGGGGAACCTGTCCAAATGTTTGCGCTCGAAGGATGGGAAGGGCAGATGTCTGAACGGGAAAAATCTATTTAGCAGAAAAATCTAATGATAAAATCAATTAATTGAATCTTCTGTTTTATTTCATTTGTTTCAGTTGTAGGTGTTCCATTGAGATTTTTCAAATGCTTGCCTCTGCTATGAGTCACCACTGGTGACTCACCAGGCATTACTGCCCATATAAAATCATAAGACTGTCGTGAAAGTGCAAAAAAAATTGACTATAAGTCCCTTCACACGGGTCAAAAGTCCGGTATTCTATTGTTATTCTTCAAGAATTTATCTACTCAATCAAAAAAAGGGAAACCCAAATATATTTTATCTAAGTTTTATTTCGAATCCTCCAGTCTCATTCTCCTCCAATCTTTGCAATCCTCCAAACGTAAACATCTGGACTGAGATGCTCATACGACGGAGAGGGAGAAAAGTGCTGTTGTGTATGTCATCCGAACCGTATAGTCTCACCGGCCTTCTTCTTCACTCTCCAAATGTTACAATTTTAAACAGTGATGTCTTTCAAATTATTCAGATTTCTTAAATGGTTTTGATATTCTTTTAATGCCAGTATGGTGTAAAGTATACAGGGTGACCCTCGAAGTAATGTACACCGTGTAACCCAAAATAGAAGAATTTTTTTTAGACGATACGTATTTTTTTTTTTTTTAATCAACAGCTTGGTTAACGAGTTATTA